>VCNE01000435.1:0-20177 GCA_009869805.1 Oncopodura yosiiana | reverse complement strand
GTAATTAAAAAATATAGTACACATTACCATCATAAACAATAAAGTCAATCCAAATGTATAAATGGGAAGAATTTGTGGCAAAACAGCCAATGCATGATCACCAACTAATCCACCAGTAACTCCACTTTTTCCTTTTTTAAAAATTGCATTCAACATCAAATCAAATGTATTGTAAGCTGCCCAAGCATTTGGTGCCCAATAAGCTAAAGAAAATAAAATTAGTCAAGTGTTCAATGTTACCAACATAAGATTTTTAGTATATTACGAATTTACCATGAGATAATCCTCGTTTAAATGGAAATAGACGTTTCATAATCTGAAATGTTAAAATTACATTTATAATGACTGCTTCAGAGTTATGTTTAAAGAAATAATACCTGTGGAACATGCTCACGAAATGGATAAAGTGAAACTGCCATTACTCCAGTACCGATACCAGCCAAAGTAAGAATTGGTTGATAATTGAATGGAAACCAAGAAAATTCTCTTTTCACACAATATCTTTTAAAGACATAAATAAGATATGCTGGTGCAATATATAAAAATATATGTTTCATATTGAGTAAAACTGCAAAAATCAGAGCTCCTTGATAGTATTGATCCTATATGTTATATGAAAATAATTAGTCAAATACTATTTATTTTGTTTTATATATCGTTGAAAAATGAAGTATTTTTGGTATACCTTCAACATTTTTGCAACAGATAATAAAAGTATTCCAAAAAGAAATCCATTATATTGAAAATGAATATGATCAACCATAAAGAGACCACCATTTGCAAAAATCAATCCAAGTAATTTTAATTTCAAATTGGAAACTCTAGATGCTCCACTTGAGATCGTTTTCTTAACAGCATCAGAACATTCCCAAATTCCATAAGCAAGGACCAGATCGGTCAAAATAACAGTCAATTTTTGAAAGAAGACTGTCATGTCAGAAGCATAGTTTGAATTTGAAAGAACAAGCATTTGTGGATCAAAAAATTTTGCAACATGAGACAACATCCATTCAAAATATGCAAAATACGGCTATATAATAGAAAATAAACTTAATATTAGTATCTTAAAATAAATTATAGAAAACTTAATTTGTCTATACTAACTGGATAATCCAATGTCCATTCAGAAGAAGATTCATAATACCATTTGCTCATAGGCAAGGAATGAGTAATTGCCAACCAGTTTCGATGAACCTCAAAGTCAGTTGATCTACTGTTGAAATTATTTGAATATTAGTATTTTTTTAACATGCAACAATAAATAAAGTACAGAAAACAACTTACTACGTCTTTAATGTCAAAAGTTTTAAAACGGACATTGCCAGTACAGAAAGAGAATAGTGTTTCAAAGTGTTGTCACCACTTTTACTAGTGACTCCAGCCATTGTAAATGTTTTATAAGTACTACAATTGAATAACAAAATATAATAGTCACTGGTCACAATAAAGTCATCACAAATTAATGAGATCAAAAAGTTTTTTTTGGATACAATCTGTCAACAGATCCACACAGAGATTTCCTTGTTGCTATACTCAAACTCAAACTGTTTTGCTTTGCAGCGCTAGCGCGTCTCTCTCTCTCTCTCTCATTCATAACGGCCAATAATTCATTTCCAACGGTTTATATTTATTATGATTTTTTTCATATGCATTTTTTGTATGCAAACTTTAGATGTGTGTTTCAGATAATAAAAGACGCTATGCTATGAATTATATATTTGCTTTTGCATATATTACAGTAATATTTCATGCTATGGGTGAAAGTTGGTGAAAGCAGAAAATGCTTCTTCCATGCTTCATTAGGTTAGGAAATGAACTTGAGAAAGTTGCTTGGCAATTGTAATGGGAAAACGGGAAAAGTCTTCGTCTCAATCTGGAAGCAAACTAGTGAAAGTACAAAGTTCATGAAAACTCAAAACAAAAAAATTACAAGATGTCTGGAATGCCAGACAAGATAGATTTGGAGGAATTCATACTTCTCTGTAGAAAAAGTAAGAATGAAAATGTTAGTGAAGAAAGTTCTGAAATTTCTGAAATAGAAGAAAGAAGAGATGAAGTGCAATTATTAATTCAACAAGATTCAGCAGTTCCATCAACTTTAGAGTTTGTTAAAGCTGATAATATTTGGAAATTTAATCCAGCACAGACAGAAGCAAAATACTTTATAAATTGTGCTGGTGCTATTGTCAATGAGAAAACTAATACAACACCCATTGTAGTATCGAGTGAAAGTGAAGATTCTTCAGAACAAGAAGATGATGATGAAGAAGAAGATGAGTCATGTAAAAGATATCGAAGTGGAAGCTTTAAACAACAGCATATTCTTAGTGAAGATGAAGTTTGGGTACTATAATACTTATATATAAAATTAAACTTTTGAAAGTAGTTTTTCTTTATTAAATGTCAAAAGTGCAAAAAGTAGTAATATATGTCTTTTTGAGTATATAGGTTGGATTGCATGGAGTTGTACAATCTGAAAATGTTGAAGAGATAACTTTAAGTAGTGTCAAACTTTCTAATAAAGCACTAACTGATATTTCTATTCTTGTCAACTTTCCTTCTCTAAAGACTGTTAATATCTCTAAAAACTATTTACAATGTAATTTTCTTCACTATATTACTACTATACTTTATAATAAGTGCTTATATACTTCAAACTTTTTTCTCATTTTTAGCGATAAGTATTTTGGGTGAGTTACCAACTTTAGAAAAAATCGATGCATCAAGAAATGGCTTGACAGAATTTCTAGAATTATCAAATGCAGCAATTTTTTTACGAGATGTCGATGTTTCAAGAAATCAAATTGATACTATACTTGATACAAGTTCATTTCAGTCACTTACATCACTAAATCTTTCTCGTATGCACAGCATATTTATTACAAGCTCTTATGTTTTTTTACATATAAACGAATATTACACATTTATCTAAAATTTCAGATAATAACTTGACTAATATTGATGGTTTAAACTTACCAAATCTTATGATTCTCAACATTTCATACAATAAACTTAAAAAGCTTTCCAATGCTATTGAATGTCCAAATCTTCTCATGTTATATGTTGTAAGTTGCTTATAATGCTTATTTTTGTGTTATTCTCTCGTGATATTTTAAATGTACTTTATTAGAATGGAAATGGACTTGAAGAAATTCAAGCTTTAGAACAATGCAGTAACCTTGTATATTTGAATCTAGCTAAAAATAAAATTTCAGAGTTAAGTGGATTATGTAATTTCCAAAAATTAATGGAAGTTCGTTTGGAAGGTATTTAGACAATTTATACGAAGCTCCTTTTCACTTTATATTTTCTTTTAATTCTATATAGGCAATCGAATCAAAGAATTATTTGAACTAGACAATTTAGTAAATATGCCATCACTTGTAAGTGTTGGAATTCATTCAAATCCAATCTTCAAATTTGGACTTAGTAGAGAATTACTTATTTACACCATGCCACAATTAGCATGGGTAAATGACAAGGCAGTCAAACCACATGAATTAGTCAATGTCAAAATGTTATTTGAACCTACGTTTACTAAGCAAGCTCTTGTAAATCGTTCAGATATTTGTGTTGATCGAATGCGTCAAGCAAGCAATGCAATTTTTACTCATCATTGTAGATATTCACAACTACCACTTCCTCCAATAATACTCATTGTTGGTACAGCACGAAGTCAATGTCATAAATTGGCAATTTTATTAAAGAAAAAATATCGACATGATATATATTTAGGGTAAAACATGATACTTATAGAATTTTACTTAAAAAATTAAACTTATATGACGTTTTTATGTACTACACAGTGGAGTACATTCAACAGCCACAACAATTGAAGGAAGTAGTCCAATTGTAGATATCCCTGTATCATATGAACACTTTTTAGAAATGAAAGGACGTGGCGAATTTTTAGCAACAAGTCATATCCAAGGTAGAGCTTGTGGTTTTGGAGTTGGTCAAGTTTCAAGAGCTGCTGATAAGAGACGATTACTAATTGCAGCAGTTCCTCTAGCTATTGCTATTGCAATTAAAAAATGGAGATTTAATGTTACTCTTGTAATGGTAATTCCATCAGATATTCCTCAATTTCCAACACATTTAACTTCATCAGAATTAAAATATTGGGAAGGAAATGATAAGCAAACTAAAGAACCTGGCAAAGTTTCATTTGCATTTGAGGAACTGACTGTTCCAGCAGCAGAAAGACAACAAATTGTAGCTGTGAGTTCTAATGAAAGTCAAGGTAGTGAAGAAGAAGAAAGTGGCAGTAGTAATAAAATGCGTTCCATTCTTAAGAAACGATCTGAAGATGCAGAAGTTCAACAAACACAATCATTTCATTTCCAGCAGCAGAAAGACAACAAATTGTAGCAACTGTGAGTTCTAATGAAAGTCAAGGTAGTGAAGAAGAAGAAAGTGGCAGTAGTAATAAAATGCGTTCCATTCTTAAGAAACGATCTGAAGATGCAGAAGTTCAACAAACACATTCATTTCATGGATGGTTGTCAAATTTTCAGAATAATGACAGTAATAGTGAAAATAAAGATGTTGATAGAGCATACTCAGCTAATGCTATATGTAAGTGTAAAATTTTATTGAAAAGACTTTTATCATTATCAATTAAATATATACTATTTTCTTCTCTTTTATTGTGTATGTATAGTAATGAAAGAAAAGCGTTCATCTACTGTCTCTATTACTAAACCAGAAGAAGCCAAATCCTCTACTTCTAAACCTTTTGATATGACAATATTACAAAATACTTCAGAAGAAGTTGAGACAGAAGGATTTTCTTATACTGAAGCAGATGAAGTAGAAGAACAAATAAAAAATATTCCTGTAACAATCAATGAGACTGTGAATGAGACACATACTGAAGAGTCAAAAGTTCAATCTGGTCATTTACTAACTAATATTAAGCCACCTAAAAAACCACATCGTCTTGCTAGCATGATACTTGAGACAAGCTCAGCATTTGAAGATGGTGACGACGTCGCAAGATTATTATTAAATCTATCAACAGGAAATGACAATGCTTGCTTTAATAATTCTCTCTCAAACAACTCAACTGATAAAACTAACATTAGAGCAGAAACTTGATACAGAAGGACAAACATGTGCAATTGTAAAACAACCACCTCCACTTCTTGACAGAAAACCTATATGCAATAATACTTCAAGTGCTAGTACAGTATGTTCAGAAATAGGTTTTTCCACTCCTACGCTATCAAAGCCAAAGAAGAAAAAAATAATTCATTGAATCTGAAGAAGAGGAGGAAGGAGACGAAATATTTTATGATGCTACTGCTGAATTGCAAAAAGCTTTTGAAAGATGTCTTGAGGCAAAAAGTGCTCACTCATCACTTAAAGTGTCAAAATCAAATGTATCTGCACAGGAAGAAGAAGAAGAAGACTATATTAGAAATAAGTCTGAAGGACAAATTCCAACTGACCGGCAACATTTCTCAGCAGAAGAAGAAAATAATGTAGATGTAGAAGAAGAAGTACATGACGAAACGGAAACTCAAGAAGTGACAACTGCTATAGATTTCAATGAAATAAAAGTTGAAGAAGATGACCATGAAAATATACTTGAGACGTCACCACTACAAGAAGAAGAAGAAGAAGAAATAGAAATTCAAAATCCTCAAAAATCAAAGTCTACAACAAATGTAAGTTTTGAAGGTGATGAAGAGGAAGAGGAGGAGGTGGTGACATATTCTAGTGGAAGTTTTGAGGTTACTGATGTCTATGAAGAAACTAGTGGAGAAATTGAGACATCTGATGAAAACTTTCAACTTGATACAAATGAAGCAACTCAGCAAGAAGAAGAAGAAGAAGAAGAAACTGAAGAGAATCAAATTACACCGGAGAATATTATTACAGAAAATATTGAAATGAGTGGATTGGTAGTTTCTGATTTTGGTGATGAACATGAGCATGAAAAAAGTGCTTTAGTAGAAGAACTACATGACAGTAAAAAGAAATCTGAGAAAGTAGAGAATGTACTTGAATTTCGACATCATGCATCAATGACAGCATCTATTTTAGAAACTAGGAGATTATATCGTGAATTTTATGATGAGAATTCCTCAGGTTTTGCTCACTTACTAGATAGTGCAAACATGTGTGAAACTTTTGATACTCTTGAAAAACTAGCATTAGAACTTTTATCTGAGTACCAATCTTTAGAACGCTATTCATGCTCTAGTACATATGGAGAACATGACACTCACTGTCAACAACAATTTGTAGATGCAAGAATGTCACATTATATACAATGCTCTAAGGCATTTGCAAATGGCTCTGATAATTTAACTCAAAAACTTGGCCTTGCTGGACTCGAAAGCAAAATAACAGAAACTCAACAAAATTTATTTTATGTTCCTGACAAATGTCCGTCAAGCTTACTCAATCCTAATAAAGCTACTATCAAGGGAATTGTTAATAATAGAAATAATAGAACTTGTAATAGGCGTAGTAACATGACAGGAGACAAGAACATGACAATTCCATGTACAACGTATTATTGAAATTGTAAATATTGGATCTACATATACAGTATATATGTGTATATATGTATTATCTAATGCTAGACTGTTGAAATTGAGAATAAAAAACATGCACAAAAATATACTACTATACAATGTGTGCATAATGTAATAAAAAACAAATTGACAGTTTCCGAATCACATTATACGACGCTATCAAAATGTTGTTAGAGAATACAAAATACTTATAAAGGAAGCCGATATTGCTCAAATACTATTGAATGAAACACCTTTACTATATATATATAGATACTTAGATGTGCATAGCTAAAAAATCGAGAAAGTTCACAAAAATTGGCCTTTATTATCAAGGTCGTACACAAGTTTTTGCATTTTCCATAAACCTCTGTGTACCTTATAACAAACAACAAGAGATTGCACACATATTTCAAAACATATGTCAGTTAGGTAGGATTTACTCTCTTGTAGTAAAGGAAGAAAAATTGATCGATTTGCTTATAAGCCAATAGTTCACTATTCTATGTAGCTACATATATCTATGTGGTAAATGTAACAATACCGAAACATTTTTGATATAAAGTTGTGTGTTGTTTGCTTGGTGAAATGTATGCTTTTCTATAGTATACAAAACTCTACACAGAAGAGAGTTTTCCACACACACACATTCGACCTTCCTGTTATAGAAGAGACGATAAGTGAAAATACCTTTGAAGAAAAAGGCATTCTATCTACTCTTATACATTTCAGTATACTCTATTTTATTATCGGATCGTCTCAGTCATGAAAATGTGCCAAGTATGTCAAGAAAAGGTTTTTAGTGACAGGGCAAAATACTTTTGGACCGTATCGTTTTCTTTTTACCTGTCTGTCTCTCTCATGCACTTTAATATTTACCTAAATTGCGGAATCACACAAAGCTATTAGACTTTTTTTTTATTTGAGCTCTTGAGCTTACATTGTAACGCAAATAAGAAAATGTAATACCTTTGAGGATTCTATACTACATACTACACGTCAAGACTCAACTACTACAGAATATTATGAAATGAACTTCGTGCTGGAAAATAATATTGCAATATAGTATCTCTTCTCTCTCTTGCATAGTATATGTATGTACTTTTAGCTAGGTTTCTCATATTAAACCATTGACTTGGTCGAATACGCAAGAGCAAAGTTCCTTTTTCCTAAAAGTTCCTCTGACAGAGAGTAGCAAGCAAAATAAAGCAAAGACGAAGAAGAAAATATAATATAACCAGTTTCCTTTTTGCATGGAACCAGTTGAGTTTCACATGAGAGCTTCCATACAATAAAAAAGATTCTCTCTCTCTCGACGATTCATTCATTGACGCTATTTTCAGACCATTGGATTTTTGCATTAGTCCAATTACGTCTTCGTCTTGACTTGTTTCCGTATTTTAAGAAAAAGAAAAGTTTATATGTAATACAAAAGTTTGAGTGAACATCTTGTCATTGTAAAGAAAAAGATTTGTATACATTGTACAACAGAGTACAAAGTTATAACATTTTGCAAGTTTCAACAAAAATATATTTATACATACATTGTCGATATCTTTCGTGGCTTATGTTTACAACATCTACAACTTTAGGAAAAGGAGAGAGAAGAGATACTGTCCAAAAGTAAACTCAATTGCTTTTTCGACAGCGCATTCATATCAGATACGGTGCGTGACTACATACATAAACTTTGTGTAGAGCAAAGTCTTCTTTTCAGTTTTCCAAGTTTCCCTTGCTGCTGAGTCGAGGTTTTTCTCTTGATGGCATTGGTATAGTAGATTTTGAGTAAAGTCAGTCAGAGAAGGGATCTCGTTCTGTGCTTTCACAGTGTCTTCTATTCAATTTTGCTCCTCTGATGTCATGCAGGAGATGCCACTCTGGAGAAAAGTTAATCTCTCCTCTCTCTCTCTCTATTCTGGATTACATTTTGTATCTCTCTCATGTGTAATGTAGAAGAGCGTGTGCTGGTGTTAAAGTGTTGAAATTGGTGTTGTAAGTTCAAATCAAAGTGAGTTTATTCTTAAAAAGTGAATTCAATTGGAACAATGCAATAGTTATTTTCATCAAATTGTATTACACTGTCTAAAAAAGATGAAAAAAATGTGAATGATATTTTGATATTGACATTCAAACTAATTTGATGACTTGTGACGTGTATTGTTCGCATAATACTATATCAAAGAGTATAAAGCAAATCCTTGTATTGTTTACTTATATTGTGTTACAAAGTTGAGAATGCAATATACGTAAAGTATATATAGCTTTTGACTGTCAATCTGTAAAAGTATTTTAACTCATTTCAAGAAAAACCATGAAAAGCTTTTAGTCAGTAGTTTCTTATATAGAGAAGGAGAGAAGACTATTGTGTGAAAAATACAAAAGAGTGATGTAGTACAACCAATAACTACAAAAGGAAGTAATATTAGAGTGTAGTGATACACATTGAACATTTTAGTGATTACAGTTATTACTCACTATAGTTCCAAATTTTCTGTGTGCTACGTAAAAAAGTCAGTTTAAATATAAATATATATATACAATGGAAAGTAGTAGTCATTCTGAAAGAGTGAGGTTTTCTGACACTCGTAAGTATTTTTCATCATCTTTTTACTATTCATTCAATGTTTTCTACAAGCTTTAATATTCCTTACGTCATTTCCTTCGCAGTCAGTTTTTTGTATCTACACACATTCCAATTTCAAATGGTCTAGAAATGAAAGAAATACATTCAGGTAGTTTTTTCTACACACACTAATTTATAGGACTAGACTTGTGAACAAGAAATATGAGCAGTTTTCTATACATACAGACTATAGTCGAAGAAAACAATATATTTTCTCAGGCATTATATAATGCCATTTTCTCATGCTCTGTGGCTATTTCGTTAGAATATACGTAAGCAAAATTGTAATCGATACAATTTCCACAAGTTTGTATACTATATAGAATAAAGTTTTAGGTTAGTTATAGATACTTTTGGTCCTAAGTAGTTAGTTTTTTTTCTTCTATATAGACTCATTATTTATTATATGCTGGCAACTTGAAAAATGAAAAGTTATTTTCTGTCTCAAAAAAAGAAGAAAAGTTGCTCATATATACATTGTATTTTTATATCCTTGGCTATTTGCATAGTTTATAATAATGCAAGATTGCAAAAATTACTTTTGCATTCTTGATCGTGTAGAGAGAAGAGAGAAAAGGAAAGAATAGAATGAGAGCAAACTTGAAGTGATCAATATCAAAAGAGAAGGAAAGCTTTGTGTTTGCTGGCATGTCAAAATATGTTTTCAGAAGAGAGAAGATATATATAGTGTATCTATCTCTTTAGTTTATACGAACAAACTTTGTGTATACAAAGTTAGAAACTCTCTCTCTCTCTCTTGACTTTTGCAAATAATTCCACACAACTGAAGGAAAAGTGAAGAGCTTTTCTATAATGAACCTATTGACATTGTTTGACTTTCACTCTAAAATTCCTTTAGGCTGTATATTTTCTCTTGTCTGTCCAAATAACATAAGAAGAGATTGAGTCTTAAAGACTTATTAGTCTTTTCCAGCTTAAGTAATTATATTTGTTACTCTCTGATTTTATAGTCACTCTCTTTCCACACTAGCAAATTGCATACATAAAACCAAGTCCTATATTCTCTTGGGCTTTTTTTCAATTTGTACCCTCAACTACATGTGCTTCATTAACTATTTATTATATTTACCCATACATACTCAAATCTTTGGAAATGCACAATAATAGAAAGCAATTTTGACAAGAGAAATGTTGATATATTGTTGTTGTTTTTTTGCATATATTTTTCTATCTTATATAAAGTTAATATAAGAATCAAGAAAGGAAAAAAACAAAATGTCAAAATGACAAGGAAATCTGTTGTTTTTTACTTCTTTTAGTAAACTATATAAAAGTAACAAGTACACACATGACTAGTCTGTTAAAAAAAGAAAGTAGAAAAATAAGACAATATGTACTTCAACTTTCTTGCTAAAGTTTTTTCTCTTTCTTTTCCCTTTGCTCTGAAGAATCAGAACAGTTATATATCCTTTCTCACAGCAGTGCTTTTATCGTTGACACGGTTGGAGACCAAATTAAAATTACTAGAGTCTGACGTCTGTTGTTGACGTCGTTGTAACTTTTCTCTCTTCTTCTTCTTCTGCTTCGTCTTTCAACTATAAACATGAGACTGGTTAGTTTTAGCTTAATCTATCCTTTCATGTAGTGAATCTTTATATCCATTATATTACATCAGAGTATCAAGTATAAAAAAAACTCTTGTCTCTCAAGACTTGAAAATAAATGGCTCAGTAATCAAAGCACAGCTTTCGCCATCATCATCATTTCAAACTCTCTTATATATGAACTTTCTTTTTTTCTCTTGCCTTACTCAGTTTCTGTGACGAACATTTTATGCATAAAGTGAAGCACAGAGATTTATAGTCGTCTCTCTTCATTTTCATACTATATGAAACATTTCTCCCTACACCTTTTTCATCATATATGTATATAGAAACATGTATATTTATAGTAGTATAGTACTAATATATGTATATCGTTGATTTCGCCAGTAGCACAATTTGTAGAGAGAGGAATTAATTATATGCTCTACTGCCACCATTTCATATACTGATATACTATTGTATATAAAAGCTTTATATTAGTGAGAGAATAGTATTTTAATGATGAAAAGGATGCAAATTATGAATATGATATCTAACTTTCATTTCTTTTCATTTTGTTCATGATAGCTCCCGGAAGCCCAAAAAGTTGTATGAAGGGAGGCGGTGGCAGAAGACTCACATTCGATGAGACAGCAATAGCTTCAACGTCCACTGGAATAACGAGTTCATCACCAAAACGTAGTTCTCGAGTCCAAATTCGCTCGCCAGGAAGTTCAACAGAAACAAAACTAGACAATCGTCCTTCGCCAATAAAACAAGCTGAAATTCAATTTCAGGTAGAAAACTCACACTAACTCAAACTATTTGTAAAGATTATTTTGACATATTTAATATATTTCTATATTTTATACAGTTTAATCTAACGCAACATTACGAGCAGTCCACACCACCTCCTAATTGTACTTCTAATGGAAATTATGATTATGAAAAACCAGCCAATAAGGACGACACGAGCGATCCTAGAAATGACCCTCAACTTATGGAAATTGCCACAAAATTCGTCAATGAAATAATTGAAGTTGCCAAAGTTGAAGCATCTCAAAGGCAAAAGGTATTAGCAAAATATTCTCTACACTGTAGCTCAAGGCACTATACTAAAACAATTGTTTTAAGACATAAAGCCCATCATATATTTCCATGTTCTCACTTTATCTTCGTATATATATATGTAGTAATGTTTGCAAAAAGAATTATAAGTAGATATATAAGCTCGTGTCTTATCTTCACTTGTAGTACCTTTTATTACATACATAAGTATAATATGTGTGAATTGGGAATACTGAGCACACATTTAATAGTCCATTATGTCGCCTTATCTTTCTCCCAGTGTGTAAAATAAATCAATAGAGACTTACTCTAACTCTACAACATTTCTCCGAAGAGTCCATTCGACTTGAGCTTTTCAAACCTTTTCTATATTATATGTAGTAATGAAGTATGTTGAGCATGAGTGAAAAAAGCAATAACATCAAGACACATATGGCTCTACTTCAAAGATTATGATGAATTACTCTACTTTTTCTTACTTTAGTAATACTTCACTTACTTAAAGTATATATATCTACATAAAATAAAATGTCAGCTAAAAATACATTCAGCAAAAAAAATATATATATTCAGACCAAACCTTGAGAGAAAAAAAATAATATGTCAATTTACATTTTGTTTTTTTTATTGAAAATATAATGATTTCTTTTATATACACATATAGGTTGATCAACAGCAACAACCAACAAATAGCAGCAGTGCGAGGAGAATTTCAGTAGAAGCTGAAAGTAAGTAAAAGAATTTTTTTTATTCAATATATATTCGTTCGTATATATAACACACAAAAAAGTTCTGATTGTGACAGATATTGATTTCCTGTGAGCAAAATGTCAGTTACATATATATAGATCGTCTCTTAGAAATAGTCAGAGAGAGAGAATCTGCTTTCATTCTCTATAGGGGTTGAGTTATGTAGACTTTGTACAAAAGTAGGATTAGACTAGAGAATGTAATCGTCATCTCGTCAGTAAATATGATTAAGAGACAATTGCTTTATGTAGTTTATGTACATAGAAACTGTAAGAAATTGTCTCTTACGTAAGAGTCTAGTAGAGATATACATAATACTGTAAGTAAAAGCGAAGGAACCTGTTGCAGAATCTTTACAACTTCCGAAATCTTTGTCGTCTTTATACATTTATACATGCTTTACAGCATATTGAGCAAAAGTGTATAGTAGTAGTAGAGTACATCAAAATCACAATCTCTCAATGTGTCCTGCTGTTGCCATTCAATATAGTACATAGTGTAGAGAGAGAAAGCCATTTAGATGCTACACACGAACACACTTTGTGCATCGACGTTTTTCTCTTCTCTCTTCTTATGATGGCACTATTATGTAATAAAAAAAATCTTCTGATGGTGCCTAACTGTCTAGCATGTAAGCATGTAGTGCTTGAAGGCTTTAACAATAGAAGGAGAATTTTGTTCTATTATGTTTTTTCTTATACAAGAGGATATGATATAAAGATGTGAGTTACACAACAGTGTCTTCCTTCTCAAGCTTACGAAACGTTACGTAATGTTATACAAAAAGAAAAAGATGTAATATTTCAGTTCCTTTCTAAATTGAAAAAGTTACTTAAACTTAGTACCGGCTATATAGCTTATGTATTAAAGGCTTTAAAATGATTTATTAGTTGTAAATTCAAATTAATCAATAAGAAGTCAAGTTGAGGCAGATTTATTACGGAAAAAATATATTTAGACTTTCTCTGAGTAAAAACATAAAACTTGAAAAGTCTTAATATTTATACAAAAAGAATACCTATCTTCATCATTAGAGTCTATACAATGACAAGAAAGAACTTTGAATTAAAATTCATATTTATGTTTATTTGACTCTGTCATTGTGCAATGAGAATGAACATATGTGTGGGATTTTATTTTATTTCTTCACTAAAAGCACTTTACCTTTATTTTGCATTATAGTAATGGCTATTGAGAATGTCTGTTCATTCTCACAAAGTAAATCTTTTATAGCCAACTGAGCAGCGATTACCTAAATATTTTCTAGAATATACATTCATGACCTTTTCTGAACATTGCAACTAATTATATATCCTACCTGCTGTTTCTAATCATTTTATATTCATGTGAAAATGAAAGGCAACTCATGCGGTTTATTCGTAGGTCAAAGTAGCAGCTAGCTGAGAATCTAAGCTAAACAATATAACTTGAGACAATAGCCCAGTAGATATCTGTGGTGAAAGTAATCAAATGATTTCTACTACAATCTAACAGTTTATATTACATTTTGCAATCAATTTTGATTATTATATCTCAAAGTATATCTCTAATTAATTTTATTCGTTATTATTTTGACCTGGTTTTCTAATTGAAAGATAGTTTCATTTACATAAATCTGTTAATGAGTAAACATTAAAATTATATAGTGTTGATTTAGTAATTAGTAAAGTTTTTAATATTCTTTTTATCACTCACAACTCTTACTCTTAGAACTCTATATGCTATATACAGAAAGTACTTTTTCATCATTAGTATGAAAGCACTGGAAAACCACTTGTCTAAAATAGAAAAGTGCACTTGAAAGAAGAGTAACGATCAATTTATTTTACGCTTACTTTCTCCACGCTACCTGATACATAGTGTACATAGAGCAGAGAGAGAGAGAGAGAAGATAGCTTTATGCTATGAACGCTGCGTAGTTTTTTACAACCTCTTTTCCTCTATGAAAACTACACAAAAACCGCTTAATATCCTGTAAATATCATATTTCATTATCATTTCCTTTCAACTTTCATCTCTTCTCATCTCATCTCTATGTTATATGTCAACATTCATATTTTACATAAAGAATATGACAATCAACAAAGGCTATTATACAAGATACACAACTGATTTCCTATTCATTGTCATCATCATTCATCTTCTTACATAAAATACTCAAAAGAAAATTAATTTGTTTTGTGATTTCAGATATCTTCAGACGAGCACATGGCGCAATATCAAAATGGATAACGAATTTATGCGTGAAAGCTCAGAACTCGATTCGAACCTGAAGCTAATATATTTAAAGAAGATTACAAATCCGTATGTATATAATTCTATACCTTATGTAAATAATATATAAATCATTCATAAATTGTAAGTAGTAAGATAATGGTATTATAAGTTATATAGTATATTATTATTATATATTTTGGTCTATGTAACTTGATGCATGTCATAAATATAGATTAATAATAGAAAGTAAGCTTTTACTTTCCTCTCTATACCATATTATACTACCTTATATATCTCTCTCCATTATTAAAAGTATAATACTCTTATGTTTCTACACACACTAGTCATTCATTGTATATATAATATGCAAGACAATCGAAAGAGTCAAGGCAAGGTTAGGACAAGAATATTTATGTCACATTATAAAAAAATAATGCACTCCAAGGAAATGAAATATGAATATAATATAATAAGCTGTAGAATGTCTTATGTTGAATGAGATGCATTATTATTCTTGTGTATTACATCATTATGAAACATTATGTTGAAACTCAGAGTATATCTTTCTCTCTTATTCTCTCTCTCTCTCTTGTTCCCATCATCATCTTGAGTTCTTAGAATCTTCATTTCTTTCCCTGACATGACATTCATATCACACAACTCACTCATTCTCAAACTCTCTCTCAGTTCAAGACTCAGAGTCAAGAAGTAGAAAATAATATAAAAAGTATTGAGAGATTCGGAGTGTTCCGAAAACTTACACTGTAGTCTCTATATTTATTATGAATGTTGAAAATCCGAATGGTGCCGACACACTTGAGTTTTCATCTTTCTCTCGTATCTTCTTCCCCTTTTCATTTCATACTCTCTGACTTTCTCTCTTATTATATTTATATATAGTATGTGGATATCTCTCTTTCTCTCTTTTCATGTAAAATATAATAATGAAACTATATCACCTGAAGGAAACTATAGAGAATAAAGGAGAGTATAAGGAGAAAAGAAAAGCTGGAAGCATAACATTGGTTGTCTCACAGTCTTCAAAGTCTCAAGCGGATTTTCAGTCCTAAGAGACTTGTGTAAAGCCCTACGTACGTAACATATATAAGAAAGAGAGTATGAAAGTAAAAAAAAAGAAAAGCATATAGAAAGAAGCTTTCAGATGTCTTTTTGAAAGTCTAGTATATAATACCAAAATGCCAACTAGTAAGAGCTGAGCTGACAGAGACAGTTTCTGACTTGGCTTATAGGTATATACTTTTGCTATGCTTATGTTATGTTTAGTATGCAGGTGAAAGGCAGAAAAAAGGTTTTATCCTTTTACTACTACACAACACGACAGAAACATAAAAGAGGAAAATCAGCAGCTAGGCAGCAAGTGAGTGAGTAGCAAAAATAGAGACGAGACTACAGTAGTCAACTGAATTGAATATAAGATAAATACATAAAATAGTGACTTACAATAATAATTCAATATAAAAAGAATCTCAAGACAAAAAAAACGGAGAAAGAAGAAAAGAAAAGCGGCAACGCGTATAGTCACTTTCATCATCTAGAGCTGCTAGAGCTACTTTGCTAAAAGTTTATGTAGAACCTCGTTATATAGGTTGTGAATAAAATTATTTTAGATCACATAAAAGACTATAGTGAAACACGGGTCAAATTGGAATTTCTCTAAGCGACTCATCGTCAGAAGACCAAAACACCATCACTACTTATATTCTTCCCATTACTTTTGCATGAGAGTTTTAAAAAATACGTGGAGAGAAAGAGTTGCTAACAAGTCAAGGGAGAAAGAAGCTAAGGACTTTTTTGTTACAGAAGTAAATACCACGAATGTGAATAGGAATTCGAGAGACAGAATCCAATTCAATCCAATCTCTTTCTTAAAAGAGATTTACTTATGCTTCAGTTGGTCTTTTTCACAATATATATATATAAACCAATACACTATATATACTACTGGTACTATACTATTGCATTCTTCCTATCCTTTTCAAGTCTCCAACCAATTTATCTGTCTTCGTATAATAATCAACTCAAGTTTTCTTTTCATTACTTTCTTCCATTTCTTACATATATACTATAGAGTAGAGTACAGTCACGTCATACTTTTGCGTGTTACAAATAGTTACAAGTTTTCAAGTGGATTTCACACACACACACTGACACACTCATGTATTTTTTTCTTTGGAAAAAGGATTTTCAAGTGCGCAATTTGTATATAAATAAATCAATGTTGTAAAGTGGTATATCCTAAAATGAGAGTCATATAAATAAGTTACATAAAGCCAATCTAGATGATGAAAATATTTTATACAACAAAAGTAATAATGAGTATATATATATAGCTAGATATTATATAAATGTAATGAAGAGACCATTGTTTAATGTAATATGTCTGTCCAAAGTTTTATGATTCGGAAAAGTACCAATAGGAATACAACAATATTTAGCTTATATAAACGTAATGTAGCATTCACAGCTTAGGCCAAAGTCGTAAAATCGTAATCTTTAGATGAACCCTTTTTGCGCAATCAACATCAGACAGAGTATAAACTGTACAACTTTCACTAAACTCAGTAATTACCCCTTACAAACAAATTTCATGTTATCATCTATCGCAAACGAGCAGCAGGAGACACGTTTATAGTAGCAATTTCAGATGAAACATATAAACAACTTTGAAACTATTATAGTATATATATTGTAGAGAATTCAACTAGGCAGAGAATCTGGAGAAATAGACAACATATATATATATATATATATATAGAGAGAGAGAGAAAGTAATACATCAAGCCAAGCGTGTATTATTTGCTAAAATGTCTCCTCCTCTTCTTGTTTACAAACTAGAGCTTTTCACAGAGAAATATATAGAGAGAGACGTAAGTATGAATGCTATTCCTTTGATTCCTTTGATTGCTTTGCCAAATGCCAATTCTATGATGTTGTACAATTTGGCAAAATGTTAAATACCTTAGACGCATTGCAGAGCAAGTATAAGTTAAACTATATATAAATAGCTGTCGAATAATTGCAAATGAAATGTTAAATTCCATTAAATATCAGAGGACCAAATGTTAGATTGTATTTAGTGTACTAGTATCTCTCTCCTCTCTCTTTCTCTGTTCATAAAATACAGTGCACGAGCATCTGTGTAAGTTATAAGTTCCAACTATCAAATTATACATGACTAAAATCTTTGTGAAATAATCATTAGATATAATCGGATTTCCTATCTTGTCTAGAGACCTTATATCCATATAGTATATCAAAACTAGTAGGTATATATACTCTGGAATTTAGATTTAAATATGCATCATATATGGCTCTAGGTGTCATAAGCAGCTAAAATTCTTTTGCAACCAATGGATCAAGCTTAAAAACTCTCTTATAGATATATAATATGTATTGGTATATCTAGTCTGCATACAAGTAAAGTTGAGTTTTACCTTTAACCTTTTCCAGATTTTGATGTGAAATGTTAGTATGAAGAGAAAGTTGTGTGATGGTATATGAGTTATATTAGATATACAGGTAGTTGAGTTGAAATCGAGAAAGTGTTATGATTGCAAAGCATTGTGGAATAGATTATTAGCTAACATATATATACACATCATACTGGATTCATGTGAATCAAATAAATTGTATTTGCTAAAGTATACTAGTATACTAGATTATATCAGTAAATGTTGAAATATGTAATCATGGAATATCAATATATGTATATATTGTATACTTTTACCTATGCCTACCAATAGTACCAAACAAAATGTTTATACAAGACAGTATAAGCCTACAATAATACTATTTATAAATCTAGTTTACAGATTTGTATATATAAGTTTCAAGTTACAAGAAAATCCATTGAAGCGACATGACGATCAAATAAGCAGGATCATGAATGTGTATGTAATGTACACGAGTTTGTAATCTAATTCTAGTTTTGTACAGAAACCTTACAAAATATTATAATTGTATTTATCTTATATAGTAGTACAACAGAATCACTAGTCACAGTCTCTTACTCTCAGTTAGACGACAGAGAAGTCTGTATATATAAATCATTACATACATATATAGACAAAAACACGTCAGTCACTCTCGCTCTACTATAAATTATATTTTTGTCAAAATTCACACATCATGAGAGAAATCACATAAACTTGTACAAGGTATAAAATTAATATCGACATGATATAAAAGAAAGTTGAATCATAATATTTTGTTGAGTATATAAATATAATAGTATATAAATCACTCCATGTCGTTTGTATCCCATTTTGTTACACAGGCTTAAAATGTACCTCTATTTATAATATCTGCAAAATTAAAGACTCGAGAGAAAACTCGAATATATATACTTATAAATATAAGAAAGTACTCTCTGCACTATGTACACAAACTTACAACATAAATGAAATGAGTGTGTATTACAAATAATGTGTTTGTGTATAAGTTACATACAATGTGCATAATATGTAATAACTGTGATTATGTCATACGTCAAAAAAATAATATACAATAAAACCAAACCATACGTTTGTGTGTAGTGTATTACAAATAATGTGTTTGTGTATAAGTTACATACAATGTGCATAATATGTAATAACTGTGATTATGTCATACGTCAAAAAAATAATATACAATAAAACCAAACCATACGTTTTAAATGGATGAACCTCTCTCTGACTTCTTTTGTTATTAATTTCCACATATCATATCAAATACATGGATTTCCGTAACTATACTCAACTTTCCATTTTCATGATATTCCGCATTTTAAATGTAAAATTTGTTTATTAATGCAATGCTAATTTGATTTCCATGCGACGCAAAAGCTCATACACTCATCCGTTAACAAATAAATAGGAAAACTTCTGACAATCTGCAGCTGCAACTCGGTTCATGATATTTGAATAAAAATGAATATGTGACAGATAATGTTATTCTAATAATAATATGTAAATCTCTAATTAGAATAAATGTATGGATAAACTAAAATTTTATGCCAAGAAATAAATTTCATATTTGTGAGTAGCAAGTTCATGAAGGTAGGACTTCTCGATGTTTTATATAATACGTGAGTTAAGTTTTTTAAAATATACTACTAACCTGTATTATATGAAATATTTTTTATTTTAAAATACAGTGATTGGAATTTTTCTCTTTGGTGTTTTGATAATTGTCATGATGGTTTTTGGATTTGTTGTTGTGCAAAGGATGATAACACAATTGGCTTAGAATTTGTTAATACAGTCAAATATAATACTACTACAAACGATTGTCAATAATTTTTACACATGAAAGATTATTTTCAATCTGAAATTGATCAAGTCTTTATTTCATTTCACTGCTTGTCTATATACACACAACAATAAATTAATTTAAAGCCGACTTTTCAACTATATATTAATACACTATCATATTTAGTAGCATAGATAA
>VCNE01000433.1:0-21779 GCA_009869805.1 Oncopodura yosiiana | reverse complement strand
AACAAATTAATTAGATGTGTTACTTTCAAACTTGTTATATATATAAACTAATTAGTGAGCACAGGATAAACTAATTCTTAGAGTTGATTAATAGAGTAATTAAATAAAGGTCACAAAAGTTAATTAATTATTTCAAAGTCACACACTGGTTTCTTGAAAAATGCTGTCACTCGTGTCAAAATTTCAAATCCTGACCTTTTTCAAAAGAGATAATTGTGTCACTAATTGCTTCTATAAGATGTACTCTTCTTCCTCTTACTCCCATTACTGTGTCAAATCAATTAAAACTCTTTTATCAACTTTTACAAAAAAAACTACAAAAATCGCGATTATGTAATCAATCATACTTTAAACTTTTGTCCAAAATATTAGCACGTGGTTTTGTTTACATAAAAAATATGGCCTCAAGCAATATTTTTTTGTCTCAGTTGGTGCAATGAACTTAAAAAATCTCAGTTAGTGCATTGCTTACCTTTTCCAGAATCAGAATTTTTAATCAAAATTTCTTCTCTAAAAGTTTTATTTGCTGCTGCACCAGTATCAGTATTATTTGTGGTTGGTCCACTACTAGAAGAAGAAGAAGGAACTGGAGATGTGCGTATTGTCACTGGTTCGGGTTTCACTAAATTACTTCTCACTTGTGGTTGTTCAACTATTGTTGGTTGATCATATCTCATTGAAACAATAACAGGTAAGTCGTTGGAGGTATTATGATCATCAGTCACAGGTACAACATCCTTACAATTTACCAAAAAAAGTTTAAAAATAACTTTAATTTTTAATTTAATTTTAATCTTCTTACATTGAGATTACGACGCTGCCTGTAATAATTTGAGCTGTCACTCGGTAGCATCCATTTAGCTGCTCTTAATTCGACAAGTTCAAAAATGGCTAGACGTAGACTATTACAAGAAGATATAATATGAAATCAATATATGAGACTTTTGAAAATCTTTTCTTTCTTTAAACATTTTACCTAGGAGGTAGACTAGGTTGTGCACTAGCATCTCTCATGGATGACATACAAACATCAAGAACATCTAAATTGGTACAAATCTAGATTAGTTAGAGTTGATTTACAACTCAAAAGGTTTAATTTAATACTCCACCTGGATAAGATGATTCCAACAATGGTCCAACACGTTTCAAGTCTTCACTTAGTATGGAAATCTCATGAGAAATTTCATTAACTCTGGTATTGTTAATTCCATGTAGTAAACGACAAGCAGTCTCCAGTCTGGCTATTACAGTTTCTAACATTCAGAGATAAAGAGTATATATGACAAGTGAGTCAATAAAATCTGAATTGTCCCAAAATATGTTTCTCTCACCTGTTGGTGGCATAGACGCATAATTATTTGGTTGATGTTGACCATATTGAGATTGTGCTGATTGAGATGGAAATGAATTTGATCGGCTATTTGAAGAAGAAGAAGAAGCAACAGCTGCTACAACAGGAACATGAGGTCCATGATTATTGTGTAAAATTCCTGGTTGATTTTGAGATTGAAATTGTCGATTTCTACCACCACCACCAGCAATGACATTTTCTAGTCCACTTCCTCCTCCACCACCACGATTATGGTGATGATATGAGCCACCACCACCTCTTCTCATTGTAAATTATTAATACTGCAGCAATAATGCACTTTTTCTATAACTGCAACAAAGGATTATGTAGCGTGCTACTGCTATAGTGGTGGTGCTTCATAAATGAATATAACAACAATGTGAGAATAAAATGTGCTTAGTCTTCTATCTATCTTCTCTCTAATACTTCTACGTCTTAAAAGATGCAATGTGGTGGGTTATAGAATAATGTGTGGTGCTAATTTTTCTGCAGATGTTACATGTTGTTGGCCAACCCTAGTTTTTTATTACTTTCCTTTCAATCTTCATCTGTATGTGCAGTTTCTGAGTATGTTTTTATCATATATAGCAAGTCTCTAGTATACAAGTGTTGAATGGTGATGTGAAATTTAGAGTATGCGTGCCGTCTGCCGTCATCAATTTTCTATATCTCATTGTGTTATTTTTATCCTAAAAATTTACTCTCTTCTACTTTTAAATGCTTCATGCTCTCTCTATTTGACAAAAAGATTCAAAGTCTCTCTCTCCTGTTTTTTTAAAGAAAAACAGTCGTTGTTTTTATTATTATTTTATGAATCCAAAATGAGATAAGCACAACTAAAGATATGTTGAATATTATAATATAAATTCCTAATAATTCATTACTCTTTTTTTAAACTTACAATCAACAAATATCTTCATTTTTTATATTGTGCCATATTATTATTATTTTGCATATATATAAATGGGTACAGTATAAGTGTAAAAACTCAAAACACTTCTTTTAGCTTGTTGCTTTCACCACCTCTTCACTACTATTGTTTTCTACAATTGGTTTTTCTTTTTCTTTAGTTGGCGACTTTTCTTCTTCTGATGGTGAAGATTTTTCTTTTGGAGTTTTAGTCTTTTTCTGTTTTTTATTTTCTCCTTTAGGTTTTTTAGATGGATCTGGATAGCCTGGAAGTCATTTAGAAATAACAGTGAACAAAATGTATTTATATACTGCAATAGCTTGTGATTTAATTACCCTTTTCAGCAAGATCTAAAAGTTCTTGATCATTATTCCATTTTTCACGAATAGGATCCAATAGTCTATTGATGTAACTAACTACAGCTGCTTTTAAATCTCCAGGATGAACTTCTTCTTTAGCAAATGCTTGTTGTAAAGATTCAAAATCAGGAAACTCCATATTACCACCATACTCTTCTTTTCTTTCAATACGGAATGGTTCTTTTGCACCAAAAATAGGAAACACTACATGTTTAACAAATGTTAACACTCCATTATCTTCAATATTTCCTGGCTCACAAAATGCTTTACTTAATTTCTTCTTCACTTGACTTGGAGTATCTAACAAATCAATTTTGGAGTCTACTTCTGATGAGGACATTTTTCCTCCAGATAAACCAGGAACTATAAAAATTATAAAAAAGAACATTTATTTAATGCTTAATACAAATCCAATAGAAGTAAATAATCATAGCAGTGCTATCAATGTCATAACATACCCATTGGATTCATAAGATGAATTCTTTTTGCATATCCTAATTGCGGCAAGTATTTCTCACTAAAGGTAAAGATTTTTCTTTGATCAACTCCACCAAATTGAGCATCTACTTTTAAGTACTCCTCATCTAAGGCTTGAAGACCTGATGTGATAAGAAAAAAATGTCATGTCATGTTTATAAATGTTAAAGACAAATAATCTTATCGTTAATTACTATACCTGGATAGAGTAATCCAGCTAATAAAGGATGTTCAACTTGTTTCACAACTTCAGCACCTGCTTTTCTTGAGTCGTGCTCTGTAATTAAGGAAGATAAACGGTAGACATCCATAGTGAACTCTCTGTTGAAATTATGATAAGAAAAAAAAAGAAAAATGAGCTAAATATTTCTTCTAACGGTCTATATTATAGTACCACTTACTTAGTAAATTGGTAGTCTGAACCTCGGATAAACTTTAATTTCTCCAGAGGTACACCAATTGATGAGAGCATTGACTTGATAATTTGTTCATAATACTTTGTACGGTAGGCTAAAAGATCCCAAGGAGCTTTCATATTGTCGAGGTAGGCATGTACATCAGCCAAAAGAATTGTTACTTCACATCCTGCTTTCAAAAAGTCAGCAATCTTGGACATTGGCACAAAATATGCCACATGAGGTTTGCCTGTTGTTGCTGTTCCCCAGTAAATCTTTAAAAAGAAACAAAGCCAAAAAAAATTGACATTATTTATTAGTTATTAAACAATAATGCTTTATGCTGCGCAGTATAGATAGAGTAAAAGCTCTATTTCTTTGCATCATTATAATTATGTAGGTCAACGCACTTTTTACACTCTAATTTCTACATTTTCTAATGTTTTTAAGAATAATAACCTAATAAATAGTTTAATATTATATTTTAGTATATTAATAACTTACCCTTAAGTCTCTTTCTTTAAGAATTTCATCAATTTTATCTTCTCCAAGAACTTCTTGGAGATTTCTTTTAATTAATTCTTTTTTCTGGGAACTACTCATTACTTCACCATTCCCGTTTGTTTCACTTACACCGTTCCCATTCATTTTCCCAAATGTTCACTTTGGAAATTGATAAAACACTGAAATTATGCTCTAATTAGCAACAATATGGAAATTACAACAACTCAGCTGGTAGCAGCCGTCTGTTGAGCACAACTTTCAGATGAGAAAAGAGCGAGGTATAGTCAACTGCTATGCTCTGTAATACTATAGCACAGGATTGAATGGAGTTATACCTAAAGCTATGCTAAATTGCTAATGAGAGCGAAAGGCACTACAAATGAATGATAAACTATGACCTGATGATATTCAATCAAAAATCTTAATCAGCAGGAATTCGACTAAACTGTTTTTTCTATTTTACTTATCAGACTGAAGTCACTATAAAATTTCTTATGTTTTACGGAACTTCACATTTCATGAATTGACAAAAAAACTCATGCTATGCATATGCGTCATAGACAATAGTATGATGCAATGCTAACGGATATTGCTGTTAACCAAAATAATTTGACATTGAGCCCTTCTTGGTAATATTCTGAAGAGAATTTGATGAAATATGCATTTATTTTTGGCTGATGCAATAATCCTGTTAATGAGATGTTTCATATAGTGCTGCTTAAGTAGTTACTATCTTGTCTAATGAACTTGAGTCATTCATAAATGTATTCTGATTTTCATAGTTTTAGGTGTTCAGTTTTTTCTATAAAAGCAATCATACTTGTTGTAAGAATAGATAAATGTATGTAAAAAGCTTATATAACATTCCATTAAATTTATAACTAACCTAACCTACATCACTACATAATATGTAGTACATATTATGTAACATCTTCACAGGTAGAATGAATGCGCAGTAATATATTTATATCTAGTACTTATTGCATTTTTATTAAACTTGTAAGCCAGTCAGACGATCAACTTTAAGAACCACACCTCTAGTAGACAATCTCTCATTCGTCCATTTTAAATTCTTGTTGCTGCTGACTTTTTAACTGCAACATTGACCATGAATTTTTCGTCAAGGCAGTTTACTTACTTACTATATATTAAATGTACTTACTATGCTAATTGCTATTACATGTGGCCGGTGTATGAAACCTTCTACTACATTGATTAGAAAGGATAGTTCTAAGCATGTGTCATAAGATTGTAAATGACGTAAGAGATGAAGCAATCAAGCATTCATGTTCCAATTATATACTACTGGGAATAAGGTTTTTTTCGTTTCTGTTGTCTCATTCCTCTATTCTTTAATTTATTTCTTTGCATGAATCAGAAGGTATTTCCACTTCCTATTATAAACCTTTATTATTGTGGGATATGATTTTGGGAAGGACAATTTACAAAATTAATAGAAAGGCCTTGTATAAGACGTACTGTATGTATTCTTTAACACGACTTTAGGAATGAATGGAATTAAACATCATATTGCACAACAGAATAATAACACTCTGTTGGTATAACCTTGAGAAAATTATCTAATATGTACATTCAGTTATATATGAAATTTATTCATTGCATTTACGCATTATCAATTGAATTGACTGTGACATACATCTAAAATTATATCATATCTATACTGATTACTACGTTTCATGAATTTAGTCGCTTCAGAGCAGAGTGTTGTACTAAATCTGATAAACAAAAATAAAAATTTACAGTATATTATTGTTTTCCTGTTTGGAATTACAACTCTAATAGACAACAACAGTGCAAACTTTAAACTCGGACAATTTACTTAATATCCAAGTGCATATTTATGAAAATATAAAATTGGAAGTCTTCCATTATACAATTACATAAGAGTACTTTGTACACGTAATGCATTTTTGCTGTCACTCGATGAAATGCCGGCAAAAATACAAAGTACAAAGTTTAACTATATAATAACATCATCAGTTCAGCTGTGAATGTCGTCTCGTGGATGTAATTAATTAAATGCAAAAGTTTAGAAAAAACTAAGTGTTACGTAATCCTTTTTGATAAGAAGTGAACTATAGTAGTAAAGCACAGACATTTATAATTGATAAGAAAAAGTTTAGTGCATGCGACATTACGGAATCTTGAACGTGTTACTTTTTCTGTGATTGACAGAGAATTAGTCATTTTTCTTCCAGAGAGAACAAACTCATGTGCCTCTTCTTCCAGTCAAAGATGACATCCGTTTGCCACGTCACATTATTATCTTTGCAACTTATCAACTAAGGTAGTAGTAACAAACAAGGATGTAAGTAATAAAGATATGAGAAGAAACTGTGTGAAATAATTTTGATCTATTTCTCTCTTTCAGTGTTGACAGTGTGACACAGAGAAAAAGAGTGTTGTACTAAAGTGTCAAATTTTGTACGTCCATTAAAAATTTTGTGTGTGTCATTTTGTATATTTTTACTTACACAGTATTTTAGACAAAACTAATAATATATCAATCATCATCATGAGTTGTTGTGGAGCAATTTGGAGTCGTCTCAAAGAACTTGTCATTTTCCATTTATGTTTAGCTGTCACTTTCATTACAACAGGAGTTATTGTGGATATTATACAAGGGCTCATGTTCATAACTATTAGGCCCTTTAATCCTTCACTATATCGAAAACTAAACTATTATGTTACGTATACATTAAATAGCCGTAAGTATATTATTATTTATACATATATTTATGTAAGTTGATATAAAGTAGATTTAAATTTTTTTTTATTATAATTTACAGAAATTGTCTTCTTGGTCGAATGGTGGTCTGGAACCAAAGTAATAATTTATGGAAATCCAGAAGATAAAAAATTCTTTGGAAAAGAACATGCATTTTTGCTATTAAACCACACATATGAAGTTGACTGGTTAATGGGTTGGGTCATTTGCGATCGAGTTCAAGTTCTTGGTGTAAGTACATATAACAACTAGATTAAAAACACATTATAAAAATTATCTAATTTAGATTTGATATTCACGATTTATTAATGTGTTATATTATAGAATGCCAAGGTTTATGTCAAGAAAATGCTACAATATGCTCCAGTACTAGGATGGAGTTGGAAATTTCAAGGTTAGTTAACAGTATATAATTATATGTCAGTTTATGTAAACAAGTATATAGTATGTAGGATTGATAATATAAATATTTGTTTTATGATGATAATTATACAGAAATAATCTTCCTTGAAAGGTAAGTTTTATAACCCTCTCTTTCTAAATATATTATAACCTATATGCATAATTTGAATATTTTGTATTTTTTAACAAACAGAAACTGGGAAAAGGATAGAAGAAATTTAGGAATTCAATTGAATAGATTGGCACAATATCCTGATCCTTTTTGGGTGAGTTTATTTTTGTCAACAGAATACATGAACTAACTTTTATTCACAATACTTTTTTATATATTTCAGTTAACATTGTTTCCAGAAGGTACTCGATTTACACCAGAAAAACATGAAGCGAGTATGGCAGTAGCAAGACAAAAAGGATTGCCTGAATTGAAACATCATCTTTTGCCTAGAACAAGAGGTTTTATTGCTAGTATTCCACATCTTAAGGTTAGTAAAACAGGAAAAATCAATAAAAATACTATTATTTATAAATATGTGTAAAAATGCGTGGTACATCGAGACAAGTAGAAGTGCAACACAGCGACATCTACAAATAGACGCTGAGTGTTTAAAAATAGTTTTGGCAAATCTAAAAATAGACGTGTTCATTTTTCCGAGTTCATTTCTTTTGTCCAAATAAATTGATTTTTGTAGTAATTACTAGCCAGTATTTGACAGTTTTTCATAGTAGTGATACAAGGTAAGGGGTTAAAATTATTATACATATTTAACTAAAATTAAAAAACTTTCATTGTACTTATTATTGCAGTTTTACAATGGAATCTTCTGATAATGAAACTGGATACGAGGATAGCTTTGTAGATGAAACTCCTGATGACGACTTTAAGCCTCCACCACCAAAACTTAAAAAGAAAACTGAACAGAAGCCATCATCATCAAAGACGCTTGATGGATTTGGTTTTGTTTCAAATGATGTAGGAAAAACAGTAAGTATTAAAAGTTGATACATTACTTTTATGCTGAAATTTTTATTAATATAACTTTTGACTTTGATTTTCTACAGTTTGTTCAAAAAATTCAAGGTGATGCTGTTGTTTTACCGTATCCTACTAAAGAGAAAACAGAAGAAGTAGATAATTTCATCACAAGAATCAAAGAAGAATATTCTGAAGAAATAGAAGAGAAAAATAGTGCTATAGGAAATTGTGTAACATTATTGGGAACAAGTAACTTATCAAAGTATTTTCATATTGGACATGTGCATCAACTTCGTAAGATTTTTGATGGATACTTAAAATTCAAGACTCATTACCAGAAAAAAACTCGTACCACCCACATTGTTCCTTATAAGACTTTCATCAAGACTGAAACAAAATTAGTAAGCAAGAAAAAAAAATATAAGGCAAATGATCTCTACACCAAATGTAATGAGTCTATTAAAGAAGAATATGCAAAAGAAGAAAATCAAGAGAGATTTGCTCAAGTTATGAAGGTTTATGAAAAATGCAATAGACAAGATTGTTTTTGTTTCTCAGTTCGTGTTTTCCTTGCACAACCAATCGAGTTGTCAGCTAGTAAAAAAAATTATAATTCATCAAAGTGATGTCGACCACTACAAAAAAATATGGAATGAAAAACTCGACTGGGCTAGTTTTAAATGGGATGTCAAGACAGTCAATCCTCAGCAATACTTCATGGAAATAAAAAAGGATGAAGAGAAATATTTGCCTTATTATGACAACTCTACTAACCTTCCATATGCTCCAATTTCAGAAAAAATTCCTGATTAAGTTATTGAAAATCGTAAATCACTCGACGACGACAAGTATGGTTTTTAATTACTCACCTACTTATCAACATCGTAGAGATGAGCTACAAATAGAACACCATTTAGACTTCAAATCAGAAGCTGTCGTTTATGACTTAGCAAGTCGTGAAACTACTACGGATGATCAAACTAAAATGACGTCAGAAGTAACTAGAATTAAATATGAAGGAAATACTTTCCAACCATTACATGTCCGTCTTTCATTTCACACATGTATTATTATTATCGAATCTACACCAGTTTATAATTATTTTTTTTGAACAAATTGGTCATAAATTATTAGCAAGACCACTAAAAGTTATTGTTGATTTTTACGAACGCTTTAAGTTTGAACAATGGCAGACTTACGATAATTTGTTAAACACAGATAGAATTGATTTATCGATTGTAAAAGATTTCTACAAAGAAGTTTATAACATTGTTCCATTTTCAAATGTTTTGTAATCTTTTTTCTATGAAATATAGTTTATAGTAATCCCTAATTCAGAATAAAATTGTATACGATACATATTATTTCCAGTAATAAATAAAACATCAATTAAATAACAATTGTCATCTAATTGCATATTAAGAATTTTTCTTTTTCACTTAAGAAAAGCGTGCCAGCAATTTA
The DNA here is from genome assembly GCA_009869805.1 of Oncopodura yosiiana. Lineage (NCBI taxonomy): Eukaryota > Metazoa > Arthropoda > Collembola > Entomobryomorpha > Oncopoduridae > Oncopodura > Oncopodura yosiiana. The sequence goes on along the minus strand of VCNE01000433.1, from coordinate 12,195 downwards.
TGACGTTATTGTTGCTGTTGACAAGTGAGTGATGGTGGAAAAAGTATAACAAAAAATCACGTCTAAAACTTAACAAGTCTTTTTTTCGTCTTTTCTTAATTTAGAGATGGAAATGACCCTACTTTATTTAGTATTTTGAATGGTAAACCAATTAAATCTTATTTATATATTCGACGTATTCCAATGGAACAAATACCCGATGACGAAAAGGAAGCTGCTGATTGGCTTCAAAAGTTATATCAAGAAAAAGACGTACTTTTGGATAATTTTATTCAGACTGGTCAGGTAAAGAAACATATTTATATACAAGAAATCCTTATTTACATATTTATTTATTGCATTGATTCATTATCTTTTCTCTCTCTAGTTTGTACCAAATAATGACATGGAAGAATATAAAAATTATGAATACTTTGAGTTACCTCGACGTTATTATTCCATACTAAACTTTTCTTGTTGGTGTATTGCAATTATGGTTCCATTGGTTTATTATATATTTTTGATGCTTACATCTGGCGACTATTGGCATATGTCTATTGGATTTATTGTAGTTGCATTAGGTAAATCACATTAACTGTTTGATTATAATAATATAATATGCAGAATTCTCATTATTTATTTCTCTATGTTTATTTTGTTTCTAGCATATTGTGGAATGATGAAACTTATTAGCTTGACCAAAATTAGTAAAGCATCTGACTATGGTCAAGGAAAAACTAAATCAACTACATCAACGTCTTCCGAGTCAATCTCAAGCTCTATAATTAGTAAGACATCAGCAACCGCTGTATCTAATGGCCATAGTAAGAGCAACGGCAGCAGTGAAATCATCAATCCGTCCAGTAATAATAAAACTACAACATTAACAACACCCAATGATGATGATGGATGTAAGAAAGACCAATGACTTTACTACTATACAGAAAGTACAGAAATTGACATTGTGTGAGGGGAGGAGATGGACGGATATACAAAATTAAGACTAAAAGAGAATTATTATATATTTTTTTGTTGTGAATATAGAAGAGACAGACAAAACACTTTATATGTACTAAAAATCACTTAAATTCTTCTGGAAAAGGAAATCACAAAAAAAAATCAAAGCAGGAATTACTACTACTACTACTACATACTTCTTCCTATCTACTTCCACATTACCTATTTACACACACCATAAATAAAGTTTTGGTAAATCCAAAATAGCCATTTAATATATATCTATAATACTACTACTACTATTACTAACAAAAAAAACCTTTACTACTGGAAAAACTAGTCAGATGATTAATATATAAAAAAATATTAATATACTTATATGGGACTTTGTACATAAAAAGTTAATAATGGTGATTTATTTATATGCAATATATACACAAAAAACGATATATATGCCTTTGTTCTTTCGGGGTACTTATGTATATAATAATTTAGCTTTTTGGATGGTAAAGAATAGCTTTAATTGAATATGAGTCATGTGTCAGCTATGAAATTATGCATGCATAATATAACAGTGTCTGTTGTGACTAATTGCATGATAGAAGAATAAATTGTGACGTATATTTTGCTACCTGTCATTTATAGATTAAGATTATATAGTATTAGGGATTTTTGTTGTCTGATTGATTGACATGTTACTTTCAGATTCCTTTCTCATTATTGCAATGATATATATATATGTAATGTAGCGATTAATACAGGAATTTAGGTCTCGTTATTTATTATTATATATATATAGTGTCATGATGCAGCAGCCAATGTAATACTTAAGTATATAAGCTTTGAATGCGTACAAACTTTATATATATATATAAACTAACCACAACAAAGTCAATGTCACATAATTTATTTACATATATTGTACCATAATATAAGAGATAAAAATGCTACTATTAAGTAGTCTGTTATAATACTTATTAATAAACGAAAAACTTGAGAAAAGAAAGAAGAAAACCTAATTCACTAAAGTTGTATGCATTGACTCCGTTCTTTCTATATTGATAGAAGAAACTAACAGGAATACTAACAATAATGAGATGAGAGAGCAAAAACTTTAACTAAAGGTAAACAATTTCTCTCTACTAAAGTCTAAAGAGAGAGAGTTCATAAAGTTGGGTTCAATTTCTTTAATGAATTGTGCTTATGGTTCAAAAGTGAATCACACCTTAGTAAACTCTGTTTAAGTCTGTTAACACCAAACTATAGGGTTATTGAGCTTATGTTACACTCTCTCACTGTATTTTGTACCGTAATGTGAGTGTGAATCAAGTTCAGTGTATTCAAAAAGGTGTAATCGTAATTCCGGTGCCGTTATACAACTCTTATGTAATACACAAAATAACATTGTAGTAGAGAGGAGTCTCTCTTATGATGATGATACATACCATGCGAGTCATGAACCATCAACATCATCATAATACGCAGAGAACCACTGCCTACAACAAGATATTACAATAATGCCCATACATTCATTAGTACATTGCACTCATAGTTTTATAGTAAGTCATTGTCCAACTTTAAATTCCTTCCTGGGGTATTGAGACTTTGTGACAGTTCATGAACACACATCTCATTTCTTCTATTTTACTATACACAACAAACAAGAAGGTAACAAAACGCATTATGTAAAAAAAACAAGATCGTTAGTTTATTCAACTTGTGATGATTTACATTTTTTAGAACATTAAGTATATTCCTATTAGCATTTTGTTGATTATTTACGCATGCTTATATATAGAAAATATTTTGTGATTATCATCATCATAAGCAGGAGTAGTTACAAAGTGGTCCAGGAGAAAATGAGTTTAAAAGTTCAGACACCTCCTACAACACTAACTTTTAGAAACAGTAAAGTCATCAGCATCAACACGCGATGAAATAGAATTTATGTGAGGGCACACGCGTGTGTAAAAAAGGAGCAAAAGCACATGGATTCATTATATGTATATATATGAATTGAGAACAAGTGGATTTTAGGACATTGGCCTGAGTCTCAATTCAGGAATGACACATATAATTTTAAGACTACTATAGATGTGAGAGAAAACTATATCATCATCATCATCATCGTTCCTATCTCTAATAGCTGTAGGATGAAGAGGTACGGAGGTACCGTGTAAGTATAACAGCCTTCTTGACACTTTTTAGGTTAGAGTCAGAGATCAATAGACTACAAAAGGTACACTACAGTTGTATACTTTGGGAACACTGTCCTATCATACACTCTGAATGCACTGTGTGAACTCTAGTTTCTTTTCTATATATCTATGTATATATCCTCTCGACCATCATCATTACCTTTAGCTTCTTCTTCTTCTTATGATTATATAACATTTTTGCAAATGCACATTGGATTGCATGTGCAAAAATGAACAGGGTTGTTTGAGAGTCAAACTAAATGGAGACAATGAGATGGAATAGGAGGAGGAGGGCACAAAAAGGACGAGTAGAGGTTGGAAAATCGGTCACAGAGAGAATCTTAGGTTGAGGTAGATGGACCGAAATGAGAGCTACAAGAGTATATAGGAGGGAATACCCGGAAAAAGAAAAGTCTATCCCGAGAAGTTCGTTTACATCAAATGTTTCGGCTGTTGCCCTCACACAAACTTCCATCCTACTAGCTATGCACTCTCTCTCTCTCTCTTCTTTTTCCGCATTGGACTTGAACTGCTAGCTAAAAAGACTTCTTCCGCCTCTCTACTGTTGTTGTTATGAACCGGTACATAGTGCAAAAGTCTGTGGGAATAAAACTTTTTTACTATAGGATTCATATATATATTAGATAGAGAGAGAGAGAAAGAGAGGTGAGTGAGATTTTATTGAGGGAGGAAGCTATAGGAGTATGAGTGTAAAGTGCGGGCATATGGTAAACAGTAGAGAAGTACGGTTGTTAAACTGATGACTATATAGAGTTTTTAGACTGAGACTAGACAAAAGGCAAGTTTCTACTTCTATTTTGAACAAGTGGACTCTTCCAAATAAGAATAAAAGTTGTATTCAAGTCGTGAGAGTTAGGTAGGAAAGGGTTTGCAAATATATGATTCTCATTCCAATGCTCTTTTCAAAGGAAGAGACCAACCAGACCAATGAACGCATATACAATAACATTACAAGAGAGAGAAGTTAATATACTGTACTACTATAGATATATAGCTCTGTATACTATATAATGTTGTTGTTGGTTTGTTCTTGTTGCAAATTGTAATGCTGATATGAAAGGGAAAGTGAGACCACAACTTCTCGTGCTAACTTCACCTCGCTCAGATTTCCTGTTTCGCAGTTTTACTATTGAGCTCTCAGAATCAAAGTTAGAGCTCATTCTGTTAGCATCATCTCTGAGAGCAATTTTTTTCTCTACTCTACTTTACATTGTGAATATCATCTTAAATTTTTGGATTTAGATTTTCAAAAGAAATGGAATACGTCAATGGATTTGATCAAGATTATTAAAGTGTTGAATTATTTCTTTGCGAAGAGGCATACTCGTATTAATACAATTTGTGTTTTTACTAATGCTTATAGCTTTGTACAAAGGTTGTGGTGCAAACTGCATTCTAGGTCTAAATATCAATGGGAAAACTGAGACACGCTTCGAAATGCTGTAGAGCATATTATTATACATTAAATGACACACGTTGACATGTCCTACAAAAAGTCAAAGAGACGCCAATTTTATGCATTCCTCCTTGAAATGTATATCTAAAGTCGTACAGGACCTCGTATCAAATAAATAATAAAGGAAGTTCTCATGATATCTCAATTTCACTAGCACTACAGCATACACACTATGTGCATTATACATGTTTATTGCTCAAATTGAGTTAAAATTCAGGTATATAAATGATGATGATGTACAAAAAGAAGAGTAATAATACAATAATAATAATAAGTAAGAGTTGTTTTTGAGGTCGGGGTAATGCTATGATGATTTAGGGCAAAGTGAAATGAGTTGAAAAAGAAACTAATTATAATTGGAAAATAGAGAGAGAGAGACTTGAGTGAGTTGTGAGTAGAGAGTCGAATTGAGACGAGTAGTACACAAACTTTACAAAGTGAGTGTCTTGAGAGGAAGGAGAGTACGATTGGAGGTCATGAAAGGAGAGTTGTAGCAAAAGTGAGTTGTGGAAAGTGGGAAAGGGGGCCAAAATTTAGTAGTTGGCCATCGAGGTCAAAAAGTGACATCAATGTGTGATATGGTCCACATTTAACGCTCAGATTACCACCACACGACAACTGGAGCACACTGTATATATATATTATATACAATTCAGTAATAATAAACATAGAGAAAAAGAGAGAACACACGAGCTACTTAGAACACGAGTCACACAAACATATTATTGTTTTGTATATATATGCATTCAACTATACTATATACAACATATATATGAGTTACATCATCATCACATTATTAGCTTCACTCACAAGCTTCACATTGGGCCAACGAACTACTCTCTATGCATTTTAGTATATTGCCAAATATTTTAGGCAAGGAAAAAGATCATGTCGCGTGTACTATGTGTATTCTATGCTGCATCTTGTGTCCTTCTTTTTCCACTCACTTTTCTATTTGTGGCATCATTATCATTTTACTCCTAAAGTAAGTCAGTAGAACCAACACAAGGAGCTTTATTATATTATTCCTTCATCATCATACAACAATAATAATGATTGCCTAAATTCTACATTAAAGAGAAAAAAGAAATTTTTTAGAGCAACTCTACTACAGTGTTCACTGTAGGACTGCTACACACTAACTGAGAGAGTTGTTGCTTGAAACTTTCATATCTGGTGATTATGAAACTTTCATGTAGCCAACAGCAGTATATAGCTCTAATGCATGACCATATAGAAAAACTTTATAATATAGGAAGTAACTTTTTTTTACGTAACAAGCGAGACAGGTTGCAGACATAACAGAAACTTCATTTGTTGTTACAAATGTTAAGTAATATTTACACCTTATCACTATATATATATATTACGTGAGCACCAGAAGAGTTCATTTTATGAAAATTTTCATAAACATAAATATATATATAATATTTTACTTTATATATTTTAAGGGGGAGTTGTCTTCTTAAGTACTCAATGTATTCCTTATGATAGTTTAGGACATATATATATAATGAATGCAGTACAAGGCCTTTTGTATGTACAAATAATATAATACAATATAAAAGTAAATGCTCTCAAGAGAGATTGGACAGTTTCTACTTTATACAATATACAGAGTACTGCCGGGATGAAAGTAGAATAGCCACAGTACATAACTTCCTAGTTGATAGCTGGAGAGCTGAGAGTTTTGAGAGGCAAGTTGACCTAGTGGAAACTACTTGTGACCCACATTTCGGTAGGGAAAGTCTGTGAAAATGTATTTCTCACCTAAACAAAGCAAATATGAGAGAGTGAGAGTTGTTAAAATGTATATTAGCACAAGAGAATGGAAAATGGTATTCAACAATGTCCTTCTCGTAATAGGAACGATTTCACTATTTATGTAGTGAGTTGTCGCTACTTTTGTGGTACAGATTCTGATTTCAACATTTATATATATATATTCTACATATATATCTATGTAATGACCATTTATTGTTGTAGATTTACAAATTGGTACTAATCTCAATAAGACTATAATTACAACTAATTACAATGGATTAACGCATCTCTCTGCTAAATCTCATTGATTACCATCATTGCGTGTAAAATGTACGCATCTTTATGACCTTCATTTATGTAACCATTTATGATATGACATTCTGAATCTACTATATTCCAGCAACAAACACGTGTATCAAATTCATTGTCATCATATACGACCAATATATAAAGTATACCCAAAAATTCAGCATTATATAACATATATGTATATGTTACGTAATATATGATCGAAGAAGAATAACAGGTGATAAGTTCATTGGTAGAGTCCATTTGAGCAGTGCGTACGAAAGTAATGTGGTGGTTGGTTGGTAGTGTTAATGTAGTAAGTAGTATATCAGTGGTGACAACATAAACTTGTTGAAAGTTATTACAATTATACGCTAACTATTACGACATGATAGGACATACAGCACACGACACGCTCTCTTAAAATTATATAGCCTATGATGTAACATGTATAAACTCTCAATGTACACAAAAAGGAAATCAATATGAAAATTTCTATATACACTTTTCCATTATCATAATACATTTTATTATTTTACTTCCTTATAGATATCCGTAGTTGGAGAAAGTGATACACTGTGTACAAAGCTTAGTTAGAAGAAGTGAGATGGATGGAGAGAGAAAAAAATTCATGACTTCAAAACAAAATAGAACACATAAGAGAGAGAGAGAAGCTTCAGAATAGTTTCATAAATACAAGTTTCTCTCTCCTCTCTCTCTCTCTATTTCGTTTCACTTTCTTGTGTCAAAGTAGAGAAGAGTTGTTGGAATTGAGAGAGATTGTGCCACTCACTTGTCCCCATATTTTCTAAATAAACTCTCTTCTCCTCTCATTTTCCAAAATGTATTGAAAAGAGACAGGCTAAATTTCTAAATTGAAATATATTATAAGAAAAATTAGCATAGTAGAACAGAGCTGTCTAAATTAACTACTTTATCAGTAGACCAGGCCAAGCCAACAAAACTATAACTCAAACTTAAGTATGTATATATATATACATATATTGCTTTATTGCTAGTACTATATTGTACAATAACAACAAGATAGATAGAAAAAAGAGTCATATAAGTGAATGTAATATACAATGAGTTTGAATTGAATTGAGACGTGTGAGCGACCTAATTGTGACCTAATTGACTGGCCATCGAACTATCGAACTAAGTCACTGCTCTAAACAGAGTCCTAAAACTCTACTCTACTTATCCACTTTTTCTTTTTTGTCGTGTCGTCGTACTTTTAGCCTAGGCTGATGTCCTCCATAAACATTTACTATTGTACACTCTTGTATGGTAATGTTTCCTTTATTATGACAACAAGAGTGATTATTACTCTCTGCTGTGTTATAGAAAGGAAAGATAGAATAAAAAGGATGTAACATTTGGAATATGTATATATTGTGTAAGTCATTACCTTATGCTACATAATATGACAGACGATAGATGATGATAATAAAATGTATAACATGTGTATCATGTATATGTTCAAATTTTATGAAGAGTCTATTTTTTTTGGTATCTTCCTCCTAAGAGAGTCTTCATTACTTCATTCTATGAGTTGTTGTTTGTTTCATGTTGTATAATGTATATAAAGTGCATATGAATACATAACATAAGTACTGAGATGATGATGATGATGATGATGATTTGACATTTAGACTAAAAGTCCTTCAAACAACCTAAAAAATCGATGAGATTATTTGGCCTTACTCAACTCTTTTTACGTCAAGAGTTAGTAAGTAAAGAGAGACGGCAATAGAAACAGTCATCATCATTGCATTGGAGTTTATATACGCATGGCTCTCACCAATCTCACAATAACATTGAATCCTCTTTTCAAGGCAGCTTTGACCTCTAAATCAGAAAGAACCTTCCAGTTAACCTTCACTGGGTCGAGACCATTGGAAAACGAGTCATCCTTTTCCATACGACCCAGTATTTGAGCCATCAACAGCCTTCCATGAAACGAACAAACCCACGTAGATTTTCTCTTTAAATTCCTCATATGTATATACGACTGACTGAGAGTACTAGGTATTTTATGATTATGTATATAACATACAACATATACAATACTATGTCCCTATTATCTTTTTGTGTTCATGCCCAGAGTTTCTTTACATTAACAGAGTTCCTTTGCACCAAAAAAGCTAAAAGCTATCTAGAAGAACTAGACAGACGAGCTTAGAAAAGATTCCAGGGTCACTGTGACTCCTAAGTATTATTTAGTACAGATATAGCTTCATCTCATACACAAGAGCAATAAAGTTGGATTTTTTTGAGACTCTGTGTAAATTTCAAGGCTAATTTTCTGCTCCGATAGTACGAAGACCTTGTAATGATGCAGACATATATGAAAAAGTTCATGTAATATGATAAAATGTAAATCAAAGTTTGTAAATTGAGACGTAGCTATCTGCAGAAGTACATTTATACCTTTATAGATTTTATCGAGTTTTTTTATTCATATAGATAGAATAGGAATATATAACAATGTAAATAAGTACAAAAAATACGTTGAAAATAATTGTGATAATGCTAATTAGTCAATTCTATTCGTCAAGTGAAACATGAGGTAATGACATAGTGCTCAGTCTTAAAACAAATTCTAATAGATACATTTGTAGTCGAATTTCTTGTGGTTGATTTGACAAGTAAAATCCAGGAACTAAAAAAAGACATTTGCTTTTTAATATATTTTAGTAATAAGTTAACATCACTATGTACTAACCTCCAGCTTTTTCTAACATTATTTGTTGATCACTAACTTTTTGATCCATCTGCATAATTGTCTTTAGATCAAATTGCTATATATGAATAAAATAATAATAAAGAATGATTAATTGGTGGATACTAAATAATTTTAATTTAAGTTCACACTGACCTTCACTTCTTCTTTTTGAGATTTGACTAATTTTTCTCGTTTTTCAGTATGATTCTTAATTTTGTCTTTTTTCTCATCAAAAAGCTGACGTTGAACTAAAGGACAAGACGTAAAGGTTAAAAGACATATAAAGTAGAAGATTAATTAGATTTTAATTAACTTACTTCGATGCTTTTCTAATAATGCTAGTCTTTGTTGAAATAATTGTTTTTCAGTTACATCTTGAATTTCTTTCAGCCCTTTCACAATTTCAAATACTGTATCATGTAGCAAAGTATTTGCAAGTCCAGATAAAAGATCATAGGATACTCGTTGTTGGTACTTTCTATAGAAAAACCAATGTCAAAATGTCAAAATTATAAAACATTTATCTTCAAATTGCATATAATGTATAATAATTTTAATCACTTACGCAGGCAAATCTCTTGCCATTGTTTGAAGTTGTTCTAAAATGAAGTATAATCGATTCTGAAGCGCTTGTGCTTTCTCCATTTTTTGTAAGTAATCCTATTTAATTGTCGAAAAAACAACAAAAAATAAAAACAGTCATATTTATTTACTTTATTTTGTGTTTTGACGGACAAACATATGATTTGCAGAAATAGCGTAAAGCTTTTTTGACATTTCTCACACATAGCATTTCATTGAGAATTTCAGTTCAATGATTATGAAATTCACGTGAGACGAGTATTATGTATTTTAGACAAACAATCAAAGCCCACGTGCTTTTTTATAAATCATCTGATCGAAGAGAATCTCATCTGTTCTTGTTAATTTTCATGATCTGTTAAACTTTAAATTAAAAGGTCAAGTGCCAGATGTGAAATATCTTTTGTAAATTACTTATGCAAATTAGTAATCAAGAAGACAATTGTGAAATATGAATAGTTCTGGAGAGTAGAATATTAACAGTTTGAAAATTTGAATAATATCAAAAACAACAACGCCCTTTCGGCATGATAGTTTTTGATTTCAATTGAAATAACAACTGGATAAACAATGAAAGTGACAAAAATTCTATTGTTTACTTTAGTTTTTACGTTCCTCTTCAGTTTCACTTACAGGTAAGATAAATAATAAGACTCTAATAATTGGTGATGATGATTTTCTAATTGATAATGATTACTTGCAGTCAAGATGATTCTTCTGATATGTCCCAGACATTGGATGATATAATTACACCAAGTGATATATGTAAAGAAATTGTCGGTCTCTTTGCTTCAGCAATTAGCAACTTTACACTTTGTTCAGGTATTGTTTTTCAGAAGCATATTTCTAAGAAACAGTCTTAACTTAAACTTATATAATTTTATATAGTTACCAATGCAAGACCTATACATTTGTGTGAATGGTGTGTGTCACAGTATCTACGTGTTGTTGAAACTCATCATGAATTTGCTGCCACTGTAAGAGTTACAACTTTAAAAATATTAATATTTTAAGACCAACCTAAATCCTATTTTTTCGTTTCTTCCCTTAGATTGATGATTATGGAAATCCATGCCAAGAATATTTTACTAATCTTGATAGAATAGGTTAGGTTCTTCAATATTACGATTACTATCATTAAACGTTGTTCATTTTCTTTTTTTGTTTTTGTTTGCTTTAATAGAAATCGTAACAGACGCTTATAAATATGTTCAGCATTTATGGGTAAGTTTTACATTAGTAAGAGCTATAATCTATAATAAGTTAATTCCAATTAAATTATTATAATTTTTGACATACAGGATAAAGGAAAATGTGACTGTAAGTCTTATATAGTTTATGCAATTTCTTATAAAACCATTTTTCTAAATTCAATATCCTAAAATACAGATTGCTTTCAACATTATGATAACGGTTCATTGATTCCTGAGACAACTGAAGATACGTCCAATTTTGATGTCCTCTATGAGCTTACAAAGTCATGTTTTGATAGATACATGGTATGTAGCATTGCTTTATAAATTCTTACCCAAATTACAAGTCTAAAATTGTAACCATTAATTAACATTGCAATTTTAGGATAGCAATAATACCTGTGAAAAATGCAAAGAAAATTATGGTAATCTGAATGATTTTTATATCAAAATTGGAGAAAGCATGGGAGAAAATATGTGTCTCGATATTGTTGATACCGTAAGTAAACTCTTTGAAAATGAGTAATTTTAATTAATAGCCTCTATACTTTAGATGAACACTACAAGAGAAATATGGTCTGATGTCTTCAATTGTGTACCTGAACGAATTATTGAATTCTGGTTACATTTTGCAATGGTTGTTGTTGCTGTTCTTCCAGTTATCTTTTACCTAATTACATGTGCCTGTTCAAATAAGCAAGAAGCCAGAGTTTTGCATCGTAAGAAATCTTTTTATATAAAAAATAGTCCATGTCATCAACTAAAATGCATTCTTTTTTGATAATATATAGAAAGACGCTTGGCTGAAGTGTTTACTGTCACATCCCAAAGTGGAAGCAACTTTTCAGGATCTGCAGGATATGACAATAATAGTCGTTATAGGCTTAGCAGATCTAATTAAGTATGAAAGAATTCATAATCTATCTATGTAGCGTATATAGTAGAAAAAACACAAACAAGTTTATTATTCTGCATGATGATGTTATAAATCAACATCAATATTGTTTGTAGATAGAGTAGACATACATA
>VCNE01000429.1:0-16547 GCA_009869805.1 Oncopodura yosiiana | reverse complement strand
TTTTAATATGGTTCCATATAAACTTCTCATTACTGAATAGTAAGATCTACAGAATTGTTATCAATTATATTACTAAGCTATTTATTATATAATTATAGTGGTGAAGAAGATAGGCTTGACGAAAATACTGAACAAGAAGATATTGACGAATGGAATGTATCTAATCTCAACACTGATAGCATTCTTAAATTGAAATCAAATACAAAATATCCAAGACGTCAAATTGTTGCTGGCAAATCTTCAGGATTAAGTGTACTTCTAAATCCAGATATAGAAGAATATTTCTGTGCTAATGCTGACTCTATAGGATTTAAATTAATGACTCATTCTCCAGTGGATTTTCCACAAGACGTTTCTGAATTTGGAGTCGCTATTAACCCTGATAGAGAAATGTTTATTAGTGTCAAACCTGATGTAACTAAAGCTGATGAATCGATTGCTAGTTACAGTTTGGTAAGCTTAACTAACTTTAATTTAATTAACAATATATGTAGTAATCGTTATTATAGCACAAGAGAGGATGTTACAACGGACAGGAAGCAGCTTTAGCTCGTTATCGACTTTATACTATAGAAAATTGCATTGGCGAATGCATGGCAAATATCACATTCTGGAATTGTTCTTGCGTGCGATATTATATGCCTCGTAAAGTCAAGTTTAACAATTTATTATTATTGCAATTGACTAAAGATTTATTTTAATTCCTCAGGAGACAATAGTAGAAAACTATGTGGCACAGCAGACGAGTATGAATGCGCTAGAAATGTCAAAGGTTAATCTATCAATTAAATGCAACCAATTAAATTTATGGCTAAATTATCTTGTTTGTGTTAATAGAGGAAGTTTTATACAAGGGCCTACGTAAGTATTGCAGTCAATGTAAACCAACTTGTACAGAAATTATTTACAGTACTGAAGTTAGTACAGCACCATTGAGAAAAGATATTAAAATATGGGAAGATAAATTAACTAAACAAAATGCCACATGGTATACAATATATTTTATAGATATATAGAAAAGAATCAAAGTTCCTAATTGTTTTTGATAATTACATTTTAATAGGTATAATAAAAATGTTTCTATTGTACATATTTACATTGGCGTAGATTCCGTCTATCCTAGAGTTCGTACTCAGCTTTATGGAACGATTGATTTACTTTGTAAGTCAAGGGCTCTTGCACCAATGCAAACATGCTATATAGCAATTACTTAGATTACTAATTTTACTAATTGCATTGTTTTTTATTCTCTATTATTATATAGCGAACGTAGGCGGACTTTTAGGACTTTGCTTAGGATTCAGTGTACTGAGCCTTCTAGAGATAATCTATTTCCTTACGTTACGAGCTGGAATAACTCATGCTGATAAATTGACCCAAAAACTCAAAACTCTGTGGTCAAAAATTACAGGAAAAAACTCATCGTCACAAATAGCTCCTAATAAAATTGAACCTAATGATGCACCTCATAATATTCCAGAAGTATTTGTCATTGCAAAAAACACCGGCTTCATGTTTGAAATTGCACCGTTTTATCAAAGACATTATTACAAATAATAATTTTGTTGGCTTTGAAATGAAAAGTAATTTTTGTCAGAAGCGCCCAAGTGCATCCAACTAAGTAGCCAGAATAATTAGTTCACTTGCAACAAGATAATAATAATGTGTTGCACGTTTTGTATTGTGTATTTTTCACATTGTTACAATTATAAATGTACATATAGAGAGATTAGTCAGAGATAATTCCAGAATAAGAAGCCAAGTGCTTAAAGTAGCCAAGTTCATTTTGACAGCAAAGAGAGGTTTAAGGGCATATAAATCATTAAATGCAAATATACTAATTCTTTTTTAGGTACTTTGCACATCTAACTATATACATTATATGTATATATGTACATATATAAATCATTTGGACATTTTAAGACTAAAGTGGGCCTAACTTTTTATTTTTTAGCATATCTTGTGCAATCAATATATGAGAACAGAATAATAATAATAAAGAAGGTGTTTTTTCGTTCTCAATGTTGTCAGCGTGTCTGTCCTAATTTGCAATAACTAATTTTCACGTTTTTCACAACAGACATATTTAGTCTTCATTTAGATTTACTCGTGTCAAGTCTCTCACTTTTATATAAGCTTAAAATGACGAGATATATTATTTTAGCTTTGGTGGCTGTAGTACTAATTGATTTAGTGGTTTCTCAAGATTTTGGACCACCTGCAGGATTTGGTGCTCCTTGGCCATCTTTACAAGAGTGGAATCCTTATAGTATTAGCCCTGTGTATCATGAATCTTCTTCTTGGCCACCTGCATCTGGAGCTCCTGTTACAACAGTATATCATGTAAGTTCATTAAATCCTTTTAGATTTAAAATGTTGCTAATTGAAATTTTAAAAAATACAGAGCACACCATATCAAAATTCCAAACCACCATTGATTCCATTATACAATAAACCTCAGCAATGGGTCAAAAATCCAATGAGTCCTTATAGTTATGCTAAAAGCTACAATTCACATGATACTCCATATAAAAGTGTGAAATATCATTATCCTATTCAAAATGATATTGACAATGATAATGATTGTGAAGCTGAGGCAGCTCAAGATTGGAATAGAGGAGGTTATGCTTCTGCTTATGGATATAATGTGAGTTTTTGAAGGAATTAAAAGAAAGTATGTTGTAATTAATAACTCTAATAATTTAAATACTATATAGGACTGGGAAAAAACTAGTACTCTACCTAAACTCTTTGGAAAAGCTTTTGAGCTAGTACAACGCAAGTTAATTTCAGCCAATTGCAAAACTAAGAAAACTATTAGGAAAACAATGGCTGTAGCGGAACACATATTTTCATCACTTCTTCAAAATATTCAAAAAGGTCTTCAAAATAAAATCAATTTGAGTCAAACTGCTACGGATGTGTTGACAGGTAAATTGGACAAGAAAGCTCAAAAGTTGGCAATTACATTGAGTTAGACAGGAAGGTGATGCTTACGCAAACATAAATTATTTCTTTATATTTATACTATATAGTGTAACTGTAATTTATTTTATATAAGTTTGAGCTTACGTGTTTGTTGTGTGTAGCAAGTATATAGTAATGACAGCAATCAGCAAAGGAAATGTTAATTGTAAGCTCAATTATTCCTATAATACAAATATTTAATAAAGATCAAAAGTGTAATATAAGTATTTCATATGAATTGACAAGCCATTTATTTCAACACCTTTTCCTCTTTTGTTGGCAGTTGGCACACTCTTGTTGAGTTATATTGCTTCGGCAGATGCACAGATAAGCAAAAGTGTTATGCAGAATAGTTTCCTATATTCCACTTGTTTATCAAGCATTACTATTATGATAGCATTCTTCTATGAGTATATTAATTGCAAAGGTCAACTAATAATAAAAAATTTTGTACGTCAAAAATTAGGAAAATATAAAGTCACCTTGAAAGATTATTTAGTAAGAAATATTTAAATAACAATTGAATCTCACATCTGTTAAATTTTCATGCTACTTTTCATCTCAAACTTATTTAGTTGAATTATTAGATTCCATCACTTGTGAAGTTTTGAGCAAAATGGAATTTTCTCTTTCTAAATTGCTCCAAATTTTAATGCTTGTAGCTCTTGTTAGAGTTTCAGCATCTGAAGATAATATCGTAGGTGTTTTAAGTGGCACTACTGTTAGCAGTATTTCAACTACAGTAAGCACTAATAAAATTCTTTATTATGTTAAAAAATTGACTACATAAATCATTTATGATCAACAGCACCACTCTGGACTCCCAGTTTTAGGTCATGAATGACACTTATTCCAAACCAAAGCCAATTCAATCAATGACAGGCTTAACATTTGTTGACCATTCAGTTACAAAAAAGCCAATTGGATATGGAAGTATTATGATGGTAAATCAGAATAAACCAGCAACATTTTTAGATTTGTACTCTGCTTATACAAAACGACCTCGTCCACCAAGTCGACCAGTTCAACAAATCTGGCCAAAACCTTTTCCTTTCTATCAAACTACTACTATTTCTTCTTCAACTACTAACTAAAAATATAAATGAGAAAGAATAAATTAAAACTTTTAATTGCAAACTATATTAACTTTATTTCAAATATAATTGACATAGATTTTAATTTCTTCCTTCATACATCCAGGCGAAACCAGCTGTGAAGTTGGTTCTACCATCCTAAATAAAAATTAAATCAAAAATTATTAGACATTTTAATTGAATCTAGTTATGTATTTTTTTCTGCTTACATATTGAGTGCCAAGATGAACAGCAGCACCAAGTTTATGTTTGTCCTTTTGCAAAAGTGGAATTCCTACTCCAAGATTGACTCCTGGATTTTCTTCGTCATCATTAGAAGTTACGTGGAGACTTGGCTGTACATTAATTAAAATAATTGGATTTTGTTTTAATTTTAAGAAATTATCGTCTTACTTTTCCTCGAGCAGCTGCTCTTTGGGCCCATTCGTGAACATTAGCAGTAGAATTGAGAACAATGTATTGATCTTTATCAGCCTTTTGAGCTGAAATCACAACCAAAAGAGTACTCACAAAAAATATAATAGAAAGAGAATTCATTTTGAAAATTTCTTTTTAGCAAAATGTTCACGAGTGAATAGTGATTAAAGGTCAAGAGTGAAATGCACTAGAGTCTCAATGTCAATTGAAATATTTATTTCCGCTATTGGAACTATATTAGTACAGTGAAGTGAACTAAATACTATCAAAAATGAGGACACATATAAAAACATAAATGTCGATTTCCGTACAGGTACAATATTGTAAGAGATAATAGAGATATTCACAAGTTAACACGGATATATATATATATACATATATACTCAATCTACTTTTGGATGCTTCATTTTCCTGTAAAAAGTTTTCAATATAAATCTTTTTATAAATCTTCTTCTTTAAAATTTTAGTATATTAGTATACTTACTTTTCAACGTAGCAATGTAAAACAACAAATAAAATTGACACTGCAATACACAAGCAGCCAGTACCCATGTAAGCATAGGCTAGAAAATAATTTTTGGCACCCAACATTCTACTAGTAGAAAATATTATAGTTTTTGTTCCCTTAAATGACACGACTTCATAATCTACAATAATTAGAAAAGAGTCATTAGAAGTTCAATTATTAAATTAATTAGTAAATAATGTCATACTATAAATAACATGAATAATATATTCTCCAGCAGGTAGTCCATTAGTAAAAGGCTCTTTAGTGTCAACAATTCTATAAAGTTTTCTAAAATTTGGTAAAGCAGCAGACTTCATCCAAATAATAAAATCTTCATTTTGAACACCGTTATTCTCAGGATTAGAAGTATCGAGAGTTTTCATACTCCAATTAAATCTTTTCCAATCTAAGAAATAAATTTTATATTAAACTATAAACATATTTAATATATATTCTTTTAAAATAAATTGTATATACCATAAGGATCACTAAAATTATTCCATATAAGATCTGTAAAATCATAGGCTTCAGGATTCTTAAATTTACTATGTGATTTCCTTGCTATTCCAGTTATTGAGAAGTCGCACTTCTAATAGTTGATCACTTTGTATTTTGAAAAGTGTAATTTTGTCATTAAACATTAATCTAGCCATTCTGCCACAAGGCCAATATGCAGTTTTGACATAAGTTGTCTCATTACGATTTGGTCTAATAGTTGTGCTACTAGTATATTCTTCTTCATTTAGATTTTCTTCTTTCTTCAGAGTCAATTTCTTCTTCTGAATCATCTTCTGGTTCTGGAACATAATCAAATGGTTTACAAGCTGAGCTAGGCTTTCGTGGTTGATTGACCTGAAGAAGAAATTATTTAATTTTTCTTTAAAATATGTAATGTATTATAAAACTTACAGTGCCAATGTTTCCTCTGAGTTGACTTTCATCTCTAGAAGCATAGTAATCAAGATGGTTTTGAAAATAAAATCGTGTGAGTTTATACCACATGTAAATTGGACCCTGAATAAAAAATTTGTCAATTTAATTGAGTTTACATTAAAAACTAATTTGTGTTATAAATCCATTAAATAAAAATATAATAACCTCTATATCTTTCTCAACTTTAAATTTAACATCACAAGTACAAACTTCACTTGATTTCCTATCTTCTCTAACCTGAGCACACGTCTTTTCCAAATTATGTTCTAAACTTCTACAATTGGTATACTCAACCGAAATTTCATCAATACTCTCAGCATAAAACCATATCCCAATTGACAGTGGTATAAAAATAAGTCCTAGTATCAATGTCACAGGCAAAATTCTCAATGGAGATATTACTGGTCTAAAAGTTGGTAGTGTTTGTTGAATAAATTTAGAGTCTGTAAAATAAATTGTAACATGCATTAATTAGTCAAGGCGTAATATAACTAAACCAATATACTATACATATTTACCAATAGGTCTTTTTGACTTTATTGGAGGTTCCTCTGGAATTTCACGAAAGGAATACTCTGATGTACAATCGTCTCTACTCCAATCTTCAACATTTAGTGTATTTGTAGACATTTTTAGACTAATTTTTATTTTGGGTTTATAACAACAAAAACGACGAGAACACAAATCACTACTATAGTTAACGTCATTACAAGTTCAATATTGCTGAAAAAAGTTATACCTCCATGCTTATCTTATCTCTCATGTTTCATTACTCATAAAATACGATATGACATTGTGCAAACCTATCTAATAATATTGACCTCCAAATATTGTCCAAAAATAAATTTCCAATGAAAATGTAGTATGCATATAAAATCTGATATGATGTAGACGTATTACATTACATAATTTTATTATCATATTCACACACTTTATACAGAAAATACAAAAACTCAATTATGATTTTCGTGGTGGTAAATAATAGCCTCTTGGTAAAATCATAACAGATTGATTAGTTGCGTCATTAATTCTATTTAGCTCATCTGGAGGATTCATTAATAGTGACTTTCCATTTTTAATTGCAGGAACACGACTAACTTTTAATGACTCTGTAGCACTTTCCTCTTCTTCATTAGATAATTTAATTCTAATTGTTGTTGTTTCACTATTTTCGGTTTGAGTTGATAACATTTCTTTGTTCTTATTGTTGTTAACGTTAGTAGTGTCTGTATCAAAGATGGCGTTCATTGTTGTAGCGTCGTTGGAAATTACAGATAAGGACTCAGACTTTGAGGTGAATGAACTTTGGCTATTGTTATCTGTTTCTATTTTCTCTGTTGCAGTTGTAGTTAGTAGCATTCTTCCAATATTATTGCCATTTAATGTTGTAGTTAATTCTGACACTGACATCACAGAAGAGTTCTTCAGTAGTTGATGTTGTAGTAAATTCAGTAGCATAAGAGTAATTCTTCATTTTCATCAATTCCAAATCAGAAGCTATTAGTGTTGTTGTCTCTGTGTAACTTGCTGTTGTTGGATTTGTTGATTTTAGTGAACCAGAGGAGGAGATGATAATGCTATTATTATCAATTTGAAAACCAAAACGAATATTATTATTTTCACTTTTGACAACTGAACTACTTCCCAATGTATATAGCAGGGCAACAAAACACAACATGATGACTGAGACCATTATCTATAATTGGAAGATTTTGTATAAAGAATTAAGAAATGGAGAAGAAATTTTGAACGAACCTTACCAACTTTAGCATTGCTTATGTCAAGAAGTGATGGAAAATATGATGACGAAAAAAAATTTGTTGATGGGTTAGAAGATATTAGGACATGAATGATAATAATTGAAGAGTAAACAATGGCAAAAACAGTGA
This sequence comes from Oncopodura yosiiana, assembly GCA_009869805.1. Classification (NCBI taxonomy): domain Eukaryota; kingdom Metazoa; phylum Arthropoda; class Collembola; order Entomobryomorpha; family Oncopoduridae; genus Oncopodura; species Oncopodura yosiiana. Next base: position 8,739 of record VCNE01000429.1, on the reverse strand, counting down.
AAGGCTATAGGGAGATGTGTGTGAGGAGAATTTAACATTCAATTAGTATACAGTCTTCAAATAGACTCATCTTTAGCAAGTATCACCATCATTCACCATAATGTGTGTATAGAATTGAATATCATCATCTATTATTGCAACACAAAGTGTCAAAATTAATAAAGTACTGTTAGTAATACTAACTTTAGTATATATGTAAAGGTGATTCAAAGTGACCTTCAACTCTTGTGAGGAATTGTGTCATCTATAGCCAAAGTGAGAAGAGAAACATTGCTTCATAGTCATGAATACTTACATAGTGTATGACAACAATCAATAATCACATATTTTATAGTCATCATCAGAAGTAGTATCAAACAATAAGAGAAGCTGCAATATGTAGAAGTACAGAGATGAATCCAAGAGTCTGAAATATAAGAATATAGTTACAAAGGATCTGGTCAATCATTTTTTCGTCAGTATCATCATCTCACTCTTATATAATAATTTTATCACCACATCACATATATAAATTAAAACTTGTGGTGGAGTGGTGGAGAATCAACTTATAATTTGTATGATAAGCAAAAACGAGTACTCATGAAAATTATCTCCATTCGTGAGCTTTTTAACTCATTTTATATTATCATCATATCTCTCTTCCTTTTCTATATTATGGAAAATTACACAGCTGCAGGATACCTGCTATCAACTTTATAACGCAACCTTGAAAAAAAGCTAAAACTTTTTTGCATACAATTGATTCATTTAAATATTATTAGTATTGTCCATGATCTTCTCAACCTTGTGACTATGTTATGTAATATAATATTCATACTGGATTATGTAAACTTGATGTTGGCTGACACTATATAATTATTGTATATGATCAGGGATGAGTTTAGTCGTCGACTGGTGCCATTTGGGTAAATATATATCTGTTTTTGAAGCTTACGTTAGAGCAAACAATTGAAACATAAATGGAAATCGACTCTGAAGTTTACAACAATGTTAACGGTGGACAACTTCGTGATGCAAGAGAGACGATGGATAAAATTTTGAAAGAAGTCAAGGAGCCGTAAGAAATTTGAAATTTAATTTATTATCATGCTTTTCCTGAAATTATATTACTAAAAATATATGTATGTATATAACAGACTTGATATCGTTGTTGACATTGGCTGCGGTTCGGGAAATGTCTCACAAATGCTTTTCAACACAGTTCCAATGAACAAATTGATTGCATCAGATGTTGACGAAGAAATGGTCAAGTTTGCACAAAAAACTCATTCAAATGATGGAAAGATTAGCTATCTTGTTCAAGATATTGGACTACCATGGGAAAAACTTGATCCTCAATTGCAAGCTTTGGAAGGTAAAGTGTCATTGGTTTGGAGTAATAGAGTACTCCATTGGGTATTGGATAAGAAAACAGCAGCAAAGAATATTGCACGATTACTCAAACCTGGAGGTCATTGTTATATTAATACAACACATATTCGTGAATTGACTAAAGATCGTCCAAAGGAAATTGAACAAGACAAGGATGAATTGCTTCGAATGCCTTCATTTGAAGAGCAAGAAGAAGAATGGAAATCATGCTTTGAAAATTCTGGTTTGAGTAAAGTTGATGTCAAATTTGTTAAGAAGTTTGTGGACTTATGAGAATTCTAAATTGTTACAACAAATGATGTCTGCTTCACCAGCTTATCTCAAACGCTATGTACCAGAAGGACTTTCTGAGGAAAAGAAACAAGCATTGTTGAAAAGATATACTGATATAGCTTGGAGATCTTATGCTGTTGAAATGGGAAGCAAACCATTGGATGTTTTTGATTATGAAAAAGTTGTTGATTTGCATTACGAACAATTTCAAATCAAGGGAACTAAATAAATATATTGTCAGCTCAATTACAAAAAATGATACAAATAAAATTTCAATAATTGTGCAAATAAAAACTTTTTTGATGCAAATAAATTCTTACCACAGATGCTATACGAACTGGAAAATGATGTGGCATAGCAGTATAAATCACACGTTGAGCAGTAACATTATTCCAAAATAGTGAATCAATCTCATCAATATATGTAATATTTTTAGCTTTTTCAATAGGATCATTTGGATAAGCTTTCACAGTTAAATGACAACGACATATTTCCATATAGCCTTCTTTAGGTGATTTGTGATATACCATATTTAAGTCTAAATGACAACATTTGATTCTAAAATTGATTGTTCCAAGTAGTCCAAGTATTGAGCCAACAAGCATGAAAAGAGCAAGAGACATGTGAAACATACGATTCTGTAGTCAATAAGTAAAATAGGAATTATATTTTTTTGAGAATCGATTATATTAGAACTTCTTACCAAAGTTTTCCATGATGAAGAAGAGTCTCTAATGCACAACAGTGAGAATATAAAAAGTATAGAGAGAGCCCAAGTAATACAAACAGTAAATAAAAATAATGAATTTGTATGTTCAATCTTGTATCCTAATCCATAGCCAAGAAATCTATCAATTGCTAATCTGTTTCTAACATTTTTAAACTCAAAAGCAAAATTGTCTTCAAATCCAATTGATGCAAAGAATATAGTAAAAGCTTCAATAGCCTGGAAAAAATTAATAGTTTAGTATGCCATTTAACTTGATTTAATTAAAACTTACAGTTATCCAAATTCTCAGTAAGCCAGGGAATGAATTTAAATATGTTGGAAAGCATCCTATACTACAACGCATTACAAAAATAAATTAAATTGAACAAAACTAACAACGCTATAAAAGAGCCAACATTTTGTTCAGCAACTGTGAAGTAAACTGAAATAATTCTACATAATTTCAACACATATACTACCTACTACAAAACTTTAGTGTGACAGTAAGAAAATCAATAATCAAATATGGTTCAGTTTATTATTATTTGAGACCTAGAAACTACTACTGTAGTAGTAGTACTTGCAAATGTGTGTCTAATATTGACTGATGAACTATATTATAGCCACAAAATATAATAAATCATCGCGTGATTCATAAGAAATGCGTAGACAATAATATTTGTAACCTTGAGTAAATGTAAAGACCGTGAAAATATTATGTACGTGTAAATGTCATATAAGATTGTAAGAACATGCATGCAAAAAAATATTGATTTCTTGGCTACATTAAGGAAATTAAATTCTTATTTAACTTTTGCTGTCTCGTAAAGTGCATTTTTGGGTATATGAATAAGAAAAACATATGTCACCAGAAATATATATATTTGGGCAATGCTAAAAACGCTCCGTTTTTCTTCGGCTTAGTTCAAAGAGAAATTATCAATAAACAATGAGTCTCTGTGTTCTTTTGCCAGGCGGCGATCGGCATGTGCTTCTCTGACTCCTTTATTTTTGTCGGCATCTTTTGCTACCTATTCTCAGATCTTGAGATCTTTATTTATTGAATTAAAAATTTCATACATTAACTAAACTAGCTGTGTTAATTGAATTGATGAGTTAATTTTGATTACAATGCTTTGATTTTATGTCAGGAAGTTTTTGTATATGAGGTTATGATGACCAATAGTTAAAACATTGTCGGAAGTTTTCATTACCGACTCTCCTTTGAAATTTGACCCAACAGGATTCCAAGCTTGACTTACATAGACCGCCCAGTGCTGACAATTAATAATTACTTCCAACATTATTAGTTCAGAATGTGTCATAACTTTAAGCTACTAACTTATGTAGTCCACACGTCATTTCATTTCACATGAACCTTTAGCCATTACTGTACATTTGTGTAATAAGGTGCTTTTATGAATAGAGTGAGAGGAAGCCAAAAAGATCTATAGTATGTATGTTCTTGGTATAATATTCTGGAAAAGAGACAAGTCGTAACTCACTAAAATCTTTGTATGTATATGTAACAAATCTTCAACTCTTCTCATTTAGGATATCTTTAGATTTGTGGTTGAAAACTTTTCGGACTCAGAGAAAAGAACTGAGAGTCTTTCATTTCATTTTTGGTAGCAGGCTAATACAGACTTAACTAAAAGATTTGCAGCATTCAAAGCTAACTTACTAATTGAAATTATGGGCGAAGGTGCATTGGCAGAAGTTGATAAAGCAGCAGCTAAAGTGCTTTCGGGATATGATTGGACTTTAATATCTAATGTCAAAAAGTAAGTCTACCAATACTTGAGGATAACAAATATATCTAATTGCAATTTACTTTGGTGCACAGACCTAATCAACCGGCTGTAGTGAAAAATGAGCACGTGAAAAGGCCAATGAATGTACGTCTACGTATCATATTTATAGTTTTCATGTTGTAATCTATAGTAATATATTTTGTTACCAATGAATTTTAGGCATTTATGGTCTATGCTCGAAGTGCTAGAAGACGACTTTCTGATCAACATCCTCAGTTACATAATGCAGAATTGAGTAAAAGTCTTGGAAAATTGTGGAGGTATGTTATATGTATTTATAGATATAATTAATTTTGAGGTATATATAGCAGCAATGAAATTGTATAATACTAAACAAGGTCTTTAGTAATATAAAATCTCATAGTAAGCGTTTGACTGGCATATTAGAGTAAAAAAAATATTAGAGTGCTGACAGATGCAAGCCAGAGTTCACTTTCATCTTTTACACTATGTCATCGTATTATACACAAGAGATAAAGATTTTATGATCTCGTTTATGACTTGTTAAAAATCTTCACTTGTCATAAAATTGTGGAGGTATGTTATATGTATTTATAGATATAATTAATTTTGAGGTATATATAGCAGCAATGAAATTGTATAATACTAAACAAGGTCTTTAGTAGTATAAAATCTCATAGTAAGCATTTGACTGGCATATTAGAGTAAAAAAATATTAGAGTGCTGACAGATGCAAGCCAGAGTTCACTTTCATCTTTCACACTATGTCATCGTATTATACACAAGAGATAAAGATTTTATGATCTCGTTTATGACTTGTTAAAAATCTTCACTTGTCATTTGTTTACATTACATTGAAGGAATTTTATGACGATGTCTTTTTTCAGATTACTGACTGAGCAAGACAAAAAGCCATTTATTATTGAAGCTAATAGACTACGAGCTCAACATAAAAAACAATATCCAGATTATAAATATCAACCTCGTAGACGAAAGCAAAAGGGTTCAGCAAAAGTGATTGGGTATGATGACAAATGACATTTTAATATTTGAGACTATACTATTATTATAGCTAACAATTTATTTACAGTAAAAATGGGCCAGATCTTCTTGAGCATATTTCTCCACCAGCCAAAACTCCTCGAAATCCAAGAGCTAATAAAACTATGAGAAAGCCAAAGCCACCATCAAATAAAAAACAGACTCTTGAAATAATTAAAAGTAGCACAGATTCAAAATATCAAAATCCAATTAGTATTACTAAACCTTCAATTCCAATGAAATCAACAGCAACAACTACACTTGCCCCATTACAATTTCAAATGCATCATAAATACAAAAATCAAAGAGATTATGGCATAGTAGAAAGTTCTTTTAGTAGAGCTGCAAACATTCACAAGATGAATACTACCAACAACAACGATTTACATTCATCATCTTTTTCAGAATATCATCAATCTCCAATTGAGTATAATCAATTTGGTTCATCAGCAAGGAATAATATTGATAGTATGATGCTACATGGTACAACAGGAGCTTCCTCTCAATATTATCAGCAAATGGATCATCACATTTCATCTCATTGTCAATATCCTCATCAGTACTTATCATCATCATCATCTACATCATCAGGAGCTAATTATAATAACAATGGAATAGCATGGCCTCAGACAAGTTATTTTAATTCTGCAGGATATTTCTAATTTTCTCTTTGGTAGACCATTAAACATATTTGTATTATAATGTACAATTGTAAAATATTTGTATAAAAATCCTTAGAAGAAATTGAAAACCTTTATCTGTCTTTTAATTCATTAGCATCTATAAAAACGAAATGTGTACATATTTTCATATCTCATCAGTAGTTGCTAAAATGAGTTTGAGAACTTCACTTTGGTTTCTGTTGCTCCTTTTCATTTCAAAGTCACTGACTAATGAGTCAAATAATACAATAATAGAAGGTAGAGTATTTAGTAATCTTACAAATTGTGTTACTAGCTAATATTTTGGTTTACTAGATCAACACGATTGTCATTATGGAGGATTGAGATGTCCAACAAATCAAACTTGTGTGACATACGAGAGAGATTGTGGTCGAAGTGGAATGTGTCCTTTGGGATTCAATGGATTAAAAACTCATGAGTGTATTATTGGAAAGAGTAAGTTTAACAATATTGTCACTATAATAAAATACCACACTAACCTTTTCATCATTTTAGGTAATGGAGTATCTCAAATAAATCTCTGTGAAGCTGATGAAGTATATGTTCGTGGCTATATGATACCATGCGTTGAAAAATCATGTCCACCTTATTGGATTTACAAATGTTACCCAATTACAAGTACTCTTAAATAAACTATATGTGTGCTAAAGTCAGATAATAATATTTTGTTTTTACAGTCTATACTCCTACATGTGCCAATGTTAATTGCCCATTTGGATCAAGCTGTGTTTTAGAGGAAAGATGTAAAGGCGAATATTGCTTTGTAAGAAGTGTATGCCATTATACGACAACATAAAAGTTATTAAAATTGTAATTAAAAACATTGGAACGTGACTTGTTGTTGACTGCTCACTCACTTTGACTCATAATCAGCATCCTTTTTGCTTAGTATTGTAGTGTGAGTCATATTTCAATTATATGAGGTGCAAATAGGAAAGAACTGTAAGCAAAAATGAATCATCATATGCGAGACGTGCAAATATAAGTGTAGTAGAAATTATCAATTTACTGCTTCTGCTAAATATATTTGTGTGATCATCATCTCACACCATCATTTTACATTGTGTACAGTTTTGTGTGAGTTATACTGCGGCTCTCCTTGCTTTTCTAAGATGAAGTTTATATTATTCATAATTTTTGCAAGTTTAATAAGCATTATATTTTGTATTGAAATTCCTGCAGGTAAGTTTATATCATTTTGCTATATAATAGTAGAATTTTAACTACTTAATTATTTCTAGGAACAAAACAATGTCCAGATGAAAGTTTCTTGTCTGTCTCGTGAATCCTGTATAACATGGGACAGAGGTTGCAGCAATGGAGCAAATTGTCTACCATCAGGATTTCATCATACAATTTCAGAATGTCAACTGGACCCAGGTATATAAAATGTAAAAATATTTCTTTGAGGGTTTATCTCAATTCTCAATGTTTTTAAATGTAATTACTTTAACTCTAGTTGTACAACAATTAAAACCAACAACTGTACAACTATGCAATCCAGAGACAGAAACATTTGTTCGTGGAATTCAAAGGCCTTGTAGACAAAAACCTTGTCCCTTAAGATTTACATATAACTGCTACCAAAAAGGAGGTATAAATTTATATTTTGAAAAACTTAATGATTTCATTGAGATTTTATTTTCATATAGATCCAGAAGTAACTTGTAAAACTGTGAAATGTTCATCTGGGAGAATTTGCGTTATTAGTGAAGTTTGTGATGAAATTTATTGCATGCCTAAAGCAATTTGCCAGATTGCTGTCTATGGCTAATACTAATTTCTCCAATAACTTGTTCTTTTGAAACTAATCACAAATAAATCTATATACCATATGGTATAGTATTTTTAACCTTGATATTGTGTCCCTTTGCCTTAGTACCTTTCCACTTCACTTCCAGTAAGAAAAATTGCAATTTTTTACTCCTACACTAGGCATACTTTCTAAAGTATTATATTACACATGAATATATATATATATGCAAAATTTTCTATTTTATAATTATAGTATTACTTTTCCTGTTTGTTTGTATACCTCCTATAAAAATTTGCTTTCTCTTCCTTCATACTTTAGACTTACATATATGTACATAACTTTTTTCACACGCAAATTGAGCATTAGCCGTGTTAAACATGTACGTAAAATCTTGTTATTTTCCTCTTCTTGGATCAATCAGTCACGCTAAGAGAAAAAAGTAAGTGCAATACAGCTACATAAAAAATCTCCTTGAAGAAATGCAGAGCAAGTGGGGTAAAAAGTCAAGAGCAAAGTAGACATGATAAATATGTAGTAATTTGTTGTATATGAGAAATGACATTATATAATCAAACTCAAGGCGTTCTCTCTCCAGACTATTCATTATAAACATGTCGCAGTAATTGACATTTAGTTAATATAATATTCAGAAATTTTTATGCGACACTTTATAGTTTTTCTTGTGTCTTATGTCATATTATGAAATTCGCACGTTTGTTTATAAAATAAATAACTAAAATGTACTCAGAAACTGAATAGCTGTCGACATGTAATCTTTTAATATGGAAAAGTTACCTGCATATTTCTCTCTCCTGGAGCTTGCTCCCTTCATTTTTCGCTGTTATCGCCTGACCTCCAAATAAATGATGTTATGCTACAGTTTTCTATGATTTCAAAAGCCGCTTTTATGCCGACATCATAATATAAGCTTCTAGTTAGCTCTTTTGTTTTGTCTGCATTACAACAGTCATTAAGCTGTACTATACAGGCAAATAAAAGTCTATAGAGCATACATTTGGTTAAAAGGCTAAGAAAAGTAAGTAGAAATAGAGAGAATGATTTTAGTCTTCAGTGAGTTCAGTTGAGAATTATAGAGAGAAAGAAATTTTAAGTATAAAGAGTCTTTGCTAA
>VCNE01000427.1:0-26384 GCA_009869805.1 Oncopodura yosiiana | reverse complement strand
GAGAGCATATCGTCAATGTAAAACTGAAAAAGAAAAACAATTACTATTAGCAAATATATTTTATGGAAATAGTGGAAAAACTGTCGGGCCTGCTCTTAGCAAAACAATTTGTACTCTCTATTGTTCTAAAACATTTCCTTAATTTACAAAAAAAATCTTACTACGATATGCTATTTTACTTATAAGAATTTTACTTTGTCAATCTTAACAATCTTTAATTTTTAATTCTTCGAAATAAATCAGTGATACTTTAATACTTTTCATATATCGATCTAATATCAATTCTAATACAGATGTCTCTATGCATCTCTAAAATCTTTACTCAACTAGAGATGCTAATGAAAAACAAAAACTTTTGAAAATATTACACAAAGCATAAGAAAAAAATATATATTCATAAATTCATGACTTTTTTTCCATTTTATACCTTTTTTCTTCTTTATGAACATAAGCTCATAAACTAAATGTCAACTAACAAGAACTCATCAACAAATCCAAATGGTTATTATGATGGGGGCAATAATAATCATCACTTTGTTTATTACTTTTATGTTTTGCGTGGATGGTGTGAGTGATAATGTCCATTCTTTTTTTCTCTATATACTCTTTAAAAGGAAGAGAAGTAATAATAATAATAATAATAATAAATAGCATTAAATTCACTCTGTATGCGTCGGCTTCTCTTTTATTTACCTCACTCTGTTTCTCTCTCTCTCTCTCGTTCCCCTTCTCGAATGTATTTCATGAAAAACATGAACATCACAGCAATAGAATTACAACATTATATTTTCACAAGTCTCAAACACTCTGACACTTTTGACAAGTTAATTAGAATTATTCTCTTTCTCACTCATTCATTCTCAAACACAACATTAGCTTCAAAAGAGCTCACACTCTTGTTATAATGCTCCCTTCTCTTCGTGTATATATCCGATCCTACTAACTAATAAGAAAAAAATCCACGCCCATTTTTTTCTCTCTTCAGTGTTAAAACAATTTATATTATAGTAGTGAGAAAAAGAGAGAGAGAAAGAATAAAGAGCCGTCCAAAAACAAAAAAGCAATCACTTATTATTATGTACATACACACACATATATAACAACATAGCCTAACAAAAAGAGAATAGATTTTAAGAATAGTTTGTTGTTGTTTTATATTTTATAATGCATAGCGAAGAAGAAGGGACGTTAGAGAGAGAAGAGATTAATTAACTCTCCACTTTTCTTCAGGCCTTTGACATGACTTGCCATCAAACACACAATCTTATATACAATAGAGAGAGAGGTAGGTGTGAGAAGTGAGAAATAAACACTTTTTTATTATTACATAATTGTTAAACGTAATATAGACAATAAAACAGCAAGGAAAGCATTTGAGAATATATAAAGACGCAAAGGGGTTGTTGTTGAAGACATCTCTCTTCTTTTCTCATTTTTTTCTTCTTCACACTGTGAAGTGTTGGAAATTGTTAAAGTGGGATAGAGCTGTGTTGTTGTTCATCATAAAGGATGAGAGAAAAAAGTTTAAATGATAAATTGTTTTTTTTTCTTCACTGTATGTTTATTGGAAAGATGCTTACGTATTGGTTAGTTACGGATATATAAGAGCATAGTTGAAGTTTTGTGATGATGATGATGATGATGAAGAGACTAACTAAATTGAAGAGAAGGGAGGAAGAATATATACATCCTTACTACATAGGGAATGGAAATAACAAAAGAAACAGTCAGTGTCATCAAAACATGATTGATAACTCTTAAACGCTTATACTTAAAAACTTTACTATCTCTTTATTCACTTCACACTTTGCACGTTCGCCGGTTGTTCATTCTTTTGAAGAGTCTCTCTCTCTTTCTACTAAATGGAAATGAGACTTTTTAATGCATAAAATATCATCATTTTACATAAGTATATAATATACAATCAAGTTCTCACAGACGACATTTCAAGCAAATGAATGAAAATGAAAATTGGCTTATATGTATAGAGAGACAAGTCAAGTCATTCAAAGTGTAATATCTTTTTGAGTTGACTTGCTATATAAATATAATCGTGTCTGACTGAAGAGAGAAGTCTTTTGTAGTAATTACATCACGCTCTTTATTACTTTTGATTTGTGTTGAATGAATGTGTTTCTTTTAATCTACATAACAAAAAATGAAAAATGACACAGGAGAGCTACATTTACTAGAGAATGAGCTAATGAAAGACTCTACATGAATTTATATATTACAGCAGGGATCGTCTTCTTGAATGGCTAATGGAAAAGTCATTAGTATATTAACACATTAGATCTAATCTGTCGTGACATGATAATATGACCATTAGAAATGTCGTGTTGAGAGCATCATTCTTTAGTGGTCGATAATAATGTTTGTATATATTATAACAAGTGTAACTTGTCATGTAAAACAACATGTCACAAGTAAAGAAAGGCACAATATAATCATAGCGTGAAAAAGTAATAAAAATCTTGTAAAAAAAGAAAAAAACAATTTTACGTCTTTGAGAAAATCTATAAATGTCATAAGCAATAAGTATTTTCTTTGGTAGAAACTACGAAAAACACAACTGCGTGGAAATTGCCTATTTGCCCTATGTGATGCTCCATAAAATTATGTTCTCATCTCACTCAATTCTCTTTTTTTCATGTAAAGCCGAACCAGCAAGGCAAGCGGCTTCATCTCTTTTTTCAGAAGAGAAGATGATACTACAGAGACCAACCAACAATTTGACCAACATATTCTTCAACCTCATACATCTTCCTTAAAAAATATCCAATATTCTCTTCTGAGAGCAAATTGATTATCATTTTTCTCTTCTTATACACTTGAAAAGAAAATGATTATTAGAGTAGTAGTAGAGAAGATTGCTTATATCAAAAAGGAATTGAATAGTGAAGTGAATATATATATAGCAAAGGGGTAAATTGAAGCACATACTTCTTGCTCTTCTTCTGCTCATTGCATTATTGTTGTTGTTGTTATATGTTGGCATCATATCATCTCATATGCTTAGAAATTGGTGTGAGATGTAATCTAAAAAGTTTTTCTCTATTTTTTTCTTGAAGGGTGCAACTTTTTTTCTCTCTAATTCTCTTACATAGCATTTTCTCCCGCACACTCACTCACTCACTATACACAACAGATTTCTTTAGTTTAGACAATCCACTTATTATATTGTTAAAAGAATTATTATGACAAGCGGTTTATTAGACAAGGTAACAGAAGAAGAAGAGAGAGAGAGAACAATAAAGGATACAGCTAATATACTTACAGCATAACACAACATACACAATCTCTCCAATTTTTTCTATCTCTCTCTCTCTCTTCTCTTCCTATTCTTTTGCTGTTCTCCTCCACCCGCAGACGATAATTGAGTTGCTTTTTTTTGTCAGTGACTCTCTTGTTACTCCGCTCCAGGCTGCCTAAAGAAAATGAAATAGAGTTAATAGTTAAGAGAGAGAGAGATAGAAAAAAACTTGTTTGTTGGACAGTTTAAAATTTAATATAGAAGAGAAGGTGTTAAATAGATTTGTTGGAGCTTCACTACTCCACTTCCACCTCTCTCAAGTTTACGTTTTTTTCTATCTCTCTTCTTTCTCTAATGTTTATAATATCTTCACTTTTTCCTATTGTAGGCAGAGAAGAGAGAGAGAGAAATACATAATGCATAATATAAGATAGAGTCATCATCATGAAATGTAATAATCTTGTTTAGTTCAGCATGACATGCTATAGTTAATATGACTTGTTAAAGAATATCTATAATATAGTAAGCGTAAAGGATTTTTTGGATCGCCTGATCTACTAAAGTATGTCTTGGATAATCTTTTGTCGGTTTTTAGAAAAAAAGAATATAAGAGATTTCCTTTTTAGTTCGTTTATCTCCGTCAGCCTTTTTTTCAGCGAAATGTGTTTCAGTTCGCCTCTCTATGCTAATGCTTTTTCTACCATAAGGCTTTGTATTGCATGTTGTGTACGCATCACAATTCAATACTTTTATAAAAATTGGGTTTGTATTATAAAATGAGATAAAGTTATTAAGTACACAAGAAACTAACAGAAAAGAATTGAAAGATTGGAAGAAGGAAAAGAAGAAAAAAAACAATGATGAGAGGGGCGGTGAAACGGAAAATGAGAAAGAAAGAGAGTGAAAGAAAAGACAAGACAAGTGATGACCTCTGACATGAAATCTTCTTCTTTTCCTCCAGTCAGTGATTATTAGACTTTGTTTTTCTATTATGTAACATTATGCTACAATTTTTCATCAAATGTAGGAAAAATCATCTCTGACGAAAAAGTTTTTACCTAACCAAACGAGATTCGAGAAGTATACAACAGAAAAATGCTAAAGAATGTTTCAACATTTCAATCCCTTACTTAATTGCCTGGAATTTGTTAAATTGTGATATATTATTATGTGTATAGACCTCATTGTTGATTTACATGAAATTTTATTCACTTTGAGTAGCCCAACAACTTTTTTTTACACGTACATTCTGAAGATTAGATGATGATACATTAATCACTGAAATTCAAATATGGAAATATATGTACCTTATTCAGTAATTGTAATTTGTAGTATAGTTGGGCTAAACCATTTCTCATTTGCTACTTTATAAACCTAATACATAATATAGCATTTTGCTTATTACTTTTTGTTTGTTGTTGTTGTGTAATTAGCTAATGAAGATGGCTAGAAGTTTTTTTTGTGTTCGTTAAGGAGAGTTGACAGCTAACTATCCTGCGTAAGTAGTACATATATTACTTAGTTATATAAAAGACAGTCGAATATAATTTGGTAACTGAGTATATACGCATAGTATATAGAGTGAAATGAAGCAGAAGAAGCGTATAATAATAATAAGGATGATGAGTTTGAGGAGTAAATTTAATTAGTAGTCACTCTCTACTCACTACTCAAATATACACTTTGGAAAATTGGTAATTGGCTACCTTTGACGTTGAATGCTAGCAGCAAACTTTTTAACTCTCTTTTCATTTGGAAAGGAAGACACGTAGATATATAGCATTTATTAACTTGAATAATCTCTCTTCAACATTTCAAAAAGTTTTTTTTCAAACCACCCTTTTACAATTAGGAGTCTTGCAGAGTGTGTATTTAGTTATGCCCATCACATTGTAAATGAAAATTAAGACATTAGAAATTTTGATGAGTTAACTAGTTGAAGCTATAGCATCTTACTCTAAAGATGTTTTTCAGTAACTTCTTTGCAAACATTTTTTCTTATGCAATACATCTCAATTATTGTTTTTTGAATTCTTAAGTTTTTGAAGCCCTTAAATATATTTCGACATTAGTACAAAGTCTCTAGGACGTGGCTAATGACATGAAGTAAATTTTTCTCTCTAATATGCTCGTAGGCATTCAACCTAATTTCTATAAAGTCCGACTGATGCTCATAAGATGTATATATATATTACTTTGACTTTGCATGGCATATCTGTATTAAAAACAAAATATATAATTATATGTAATTTGGAACCTTTTTTTCTCTCTCCCTTAAAATTCATTGTTTAGAGCATGAACCTATTAGACTAGGGCCCTACTACAACTTTACTCCTACCTCTATATGATAACTACATTTTACATAGTATATACAATTGAGAGTACCAGAGAGTAAAGGTAAATTAAGACATTTCTCTCTCTCTCTCTCTTTGCTGTAACCCTATAACCATTTTTTTCTCCTTCCTAAAAATAATAATTTAATAAAAGAGTTGTTGGTGGATGGATAGATAGAAAAAAAGTGGAATGGATGTATCACTAACGTATCATTATGATTACTTTATCATCCTGGCCACATCTTTGTTTTTCCTGAGCGTTAAGTTGAATGGATAGATAGAAAGGTTCTTTTTTTCTCTTGTGGATATACAATTAGATACGTTATGTTGTTGTTGTACTTTGTCTAAACTACCATTAGTAGTAGAAGAATAAAGATATTAAGACGAGAGAATGAGAAAATGAAACATTCTTCATGTTGTTATATGCCATTTAAATAATAATTTGTTTCATACCTAATTACGCTAAGGTATTTTGGCAGAGTAAATACCCATAGGATAAAAAAACTTTTAAAATTATTATTTCGTTCATCACAGTCTCTGTTTCACTTTTCTAATGCCTGTTTGTATTTTTATCCTCCTGCCTTATTTTTCATCGACTTTTTTGCAAAGGGACAGGAATTCACTAAGTACTAGTAAATAAATAAATATAATAACTAACCATGAAAAGGTCTTATATAAAGAAACTAACTGATTCGATAAATGTTTCAAGACCACGCCTTTCAGCAAAAGTTTATTACGCAAATAATTTAGTTTTCAGCAACACGTCCAGCACACAATCGTTTATGTGAAAAGGCTATTTATGTCAAAAGTAATGACCATAAAGTAATTAATTTGCTACTTGGCTTTATCTACAATACCTAAAATATTTTTAAAAGCATTTTTTTAAATACATAACATATAACTTGGCAGCAAGCATCACATCAAGATATAATGCATCAAAAGAGAAGTGTAAAGTTGATGAATGAAATGTTTATGACTGAAAGCTTCTTATATACGCTTGAATGTCATGCTAGTACACTAATACAACAATCCTTTTAGTACAATCTCACAATTTGTCTATTACTTTATTTTCAACTTCCTCAAGAACAAACATAACCAAAATCCAGAGAAAAAGGATGGAAAAAATGATAATAAAATGAGCTTCCTTAATGAGAGTAGGCGTTGTCAGCTATAGAGATACAGTCTACCATTTTCATTATCTAAATTACCAATTTAATCATTAGCTCAGGTAAAAAAATAGTAATTATCTAATTTTATAGTCCCTCTATGCATATAATAGAGTAAGGCATTTATAATTGAAAATGTAATTCTCATCATCAAGTTTGCCTAAGAGAATTTTTGTCAAGACTAAAAAGCTTTTTCAATGGACCATATCATAGTGAATGTGCAGAAGCATGCAAAATGAGCGTCTCTCTTCTCATCTAAACTTTATAGTATGTATATATATATCCAGTAGCAAGAAATTTTAATTTTCTATTCACTAACTCACTATATATACAAAAGAGTCTTATAATATATGATGAGATAGAGCGAAACGGCAATTCATGAATCATGAAGAAGATGAGAGAATGATGAGAGAGAAGCAAATTAATTATGATTTGTTCCATGCAACTGATTATAGGTATAATGTACAAACAAGTACAAGACTATTTGAGCTACAATGTTAGTATTAACTTTAGCTCTTTTCTGTAGTAACATATATTATACAATGTTGTGTACATAATGAAATGGCAATGGTAGAAGAGTATAGAATATAAAGTTTGTTGTAGTCGGATTGGCTTGGTTGACTCGAGATTTTTTTGTATGAGAGAAGAGTGAAGTGAATGAAATTGAATAGAGAAAATGGAGGAAGTCAAATAAAGATTAAATAAAAGTAGTAGCTAGTAGTTTTGTATGGTGCTTTCTTCTCTTTTATAATACTACAGCTCGTTTGTTGCTCAGAACAAATTATGATTCGCCTCTGATTCTCTCTCTTGAAGTTCTTTCTACTATCTTAATTCTATTGTATTATATGTGCATAGTATAAAAGTTAGCACACTGTTGTACTCTTTTCTATAAGTAATATCATATACATATGCTATAGCTAGGAACATTCACATAATAACAGCATAGTAATAATAACATTATTTGATATATAAAAAGTAGTAGTAGTAGTAGTTGAGTTAGAGTGAGCAAAGTGGATAATAGAGTTGGTTGTTTGAGCAAGCAAGTTGAGCAATTGGTTGCTTAAACTCCACCCAATGGAACATTGGAGGTTGTCCGTGTAGTTTTTTTATACTAGGATAGAATAAGAGATGATATTCTCTTATTTCCAACAAAACTGAAACTATTCTCTAACAAATTCTACTTGATTCTCTTATAAACCTCTTTACAATATTGTGACACATACATGGAATACATATATATATTTCCCATCTCGATTTAATAATAGGCCACACTAAAGTTACAAGGAATAGCTATACAATTTTCATACTCTTCTCTCTAGTTGTCTTCACCACCAGAGAAGAAGAGGACGACAACATAATCGATAGAGAACAACTAGGAGAGAAACGACAGTGGCATTAATTTCAATTCCAAAAGACAAATAACTATATAACACCAACGAACACAACTAAACGAAAATTGTATTTCTCTCTCTCATGCGCCTGTGAGTTTTTGGCTTCTTTTTTTATTCCTAGAGACATATGCTTCTGGAAACATTTTGGAACAATCCAAATCCCTGCACACTTTCACACTCTTGTCTTGAAAAGCTTTATTCATTACATTTTGCTAGGCATTGAACCGAATTCCAAATGAAGGAAACAACAGTTTCAGTATAAATACTAATATGATTATGCTGATGATGTAAAAAATATATGTACATGTATATATGTACATATAGAATGGCCAAAAAAGTTGGCTAGTGTTTAGAATTTTGATTTTGGACATTTACAGTTGTATGGGGGTACTTTTTCAAATATATATAAAGTTGCCAAGAATAAAGGTATTTTTCATATCTGTAAAGACTGTGAGAGAATATAAAGATACTATAATCGATTGCAAAGAAGTATCACGAGCCGAGTCAATCGACCGAAAAATTTTGTTCGACAGTCGAAAGTTAGTAGTATAAAAGAAAAGCTTCTTGGCACATCTGGCCTGGCATCAAACTTTACTACGGGCAAAGCATCGCAAATAGTTTTGGAAACGAGGGATATATTTTCTTCTACTTATATATAACCTAAGGAAAAGAAGAAGAATGAATGTTGAATTTTATTAGATTCACTGAGCCAAGTGTAAGAAATTCACTCTTACTCTCTCTATCTCTACTCTATCATGACTTTATATATATCTTTTTCTCTTCTTTCCTTGCGTTCTCTGGAAGGCAAAAACTTTAAGTATACCATTGAGGTCGTCGTAATATTGGATATTAGGATGAATTGGTTGGTAACAGGAAGAAGAAGAAAAAGGTACAGAGTTTGCTCTTGCTGAGAGTGAGTTTCAGTTAGAGTGAAGTGAAATGAAAATCTTTTTTCAGTATATCTCACTTTTGCAGTACACTTTACTACACACAGTTAAGTAACTTTAGTGAATACTGCTGAATTGAGCACTGAGTGAGAGAACACATTGAGTCAGACTCTGTGAAAATATGTTTCTCCTCCTCTTTGTTTCGATGACACTCCTCCATGTCGAGAGAAAAAAAAGGATTTTGACTATGAACGAACATGAACACACGTTACTACCAACATTACACAGTACTTTGACTATATAGATGATAGAGAAAACTACTGATATTCTTATGGGGTATGGACAATGTAATCAGCGCAAAAGAGCACGAAACATTTAATCAAAAAATATCATTATTATTTTAAACCATCAGTATATTTCAATCTCTCCTCCGCACCCAACACCTATTTACCTTGTTTACTCTAGCTCTCTCAAACTACTCAAAGGACTCTTTGGCTTGTGTGAGTATACAACCAACATTTCAAGACTCAAATTGATTTCTACACACTCATTACCACTCTATACTCACTCAGAGAACAACGACTACTACTACCTAACTACTAACAACATACCATCATCATCATCTACCACATACCACAAACAACACTGATTATACATATTATATAAAACTCTAGCAAGTTGAAACATAATGTTAAACCAAGTGCAAACATCATCATCATCAGGCAATGGCATGAAAAATTATTAAAATATCTCTCTCCAACGATTACTCTACCAACTTGCATTTCGTCAACAGTTCATTTATTTGTGTGTGTCTCTGTCTTAAATGAATCTTGTCAACTATTATTATTTCTTGTGTTGTGAAAAATGTGAAGGCAATTTACTACTAGTACTAAGGTTGTTGTTGTTGTGTGTGAATGAATAATTATTTATTATTGTCACATGGGTGATTCTATCAGCAGCAACTTCCATAATGGTAGATCCTCTCCATATATCAACTGATCATCATCAGTCATCATCTTCTCCAGTGTCAAGTGCTGGTGGAAGTATTGTTGATCATGTTCCATTTTTTCTGAAACAGAAATTATCCTCTTCAAATTCCTCTTCAACAACTTCAACATCATCACCGTCAAGTACAGCAGCTAATTCTTTTCTAAGAATTCCTAGACCATTACTAGCAAGTAATTATGCTTCAAGTGCTGCTCATGCTGCTGCATCTAATTTCCTCTCGGGTCCCAATAGTCTTTTCAATTTTTCATCAAAACCGTCAAATTTCTCAAATTCATTGGCGAATAATCATGTGTTTAATCCAAAGATTGTGTTGGCAGCAGCAGCAGGTATTATAATAAAGATTTAATAATAAAGCTTAAGTTTATGTCATTAACTCTAACTCTAATATGTTTCTTAATGTTTGTTTTTTTGTAACTTGTAGCGGCAGCAGCAGCAGGTAAATAAATAATTAAAATTTAATATAAATAAAAATTTCTTCTGATATTAAAAATTTCTTGGTATGATCTTATTTAGCGGCAGCTGCAGCAGCCGGAGTAACAACATCAAGTGGAAATCATCATAATCACTCAACAGCTTTAGCCGGACTGACAAGTAGTGCAAGCAATAATTTATTAGATTATCATCGGAACAATAGTGGAAATCATTATCAATTAGCACCTAGTCAATATCAAAATCATCATATACATCATATTCATCATGATTTCTCCAGCATTACAGACATTCTTGGAATTGGAAGAGATAGAGACTCAAGTGGCAGTAGTGGTCCACCAGCAATATTAAGTGGAAGTAGTAGTGGAAATGTGAATAACAGTAGTAGTGTTAGTGGTGACAATAGGACTAAAGGATTTAATTCAATTCTACATAGTTATGGAACTAGTTCAAGTAGTTTTATCAAGTGTCAAACATTGTCTAGTGGTGGTAGTGGCAATAATAATAATAATGGTAAGGCTTTTAATTATTATAAAACAAAAATTTAGGGTTGTTAGTAACTTTTGACTGCATGTATCAGAGAAGAAGAGACATGATATGTAATGAAGTGAAATGAAAATAGGATTGGAAAGAGATAATAAGTAGAGTAATATGGCATTAATATGAGAGCCTTTAGTAGAAGTATATTATGAAGGGTGCATATATTTTTACTCACTATAAATTCTATAGAAATGCAACAGACACGTTTTCAACAATAACAACAGGGCTCTTATTTGAAAAGAACATGAAAAGAGCAAAAGAGATCTCACTCTATTATGTAACAGCAGGGAGTCAAAAGATTACGATGTGCTGCTGCTAAATTACATTTTAAACGCTTCAAACATCACTTCCCTTTTTGAACAATTCTCTCTCTCTCTCACAGTCAGTCACGTCAACAGTCTCAACACTTTTAACGTTTCAACACCTTTTATTATCATCTCTTTCTCTCTCTCTCCATGTACCGGTTATAATAAGTTTTGAATTTTCTCTTTACCTTTAAAAACATCTTCATGTCAAAATCTGACTGTTTTGACATGCTCAAGTCTTCAAAAAATCCAGTTTTTCTATCTTTTTTAGGCTAAAAGTAACAAGACACGAGAATGAGTGATGCCTTCAAGTTGTTGAATTGAAACCCTTAAAAAGATATATGTGTCAGAATATAACTGTTTCATCAAAACAGTTTTGATATTATGTATAGCTACTAAGTTGAAAAACTATTTTAGAAATCAAAAATTAATAGATGATAGTTGTTGGCATTTGATGGCATGCTGTTTTACTTAAACTTTTACTACTATACATGGTGAGGTTTTGAGTGTAACAAATGTTAATCAAGAGAGAGAGAGAAAAAAAGAAGATTGTTTCACTAAGCAGCAAGCTAGGACCCAAGAGTACTGTTTGGAGAAATTGGAGGATTTTTATCCAAAATGACCCTTGAGTATTACAATATCTATCTATAAGCTTTTTGTACTTGTGCTTCGTGGTGTGGTAAGTATTATATAGGGAACAAAAGCAATTCCCGATAGGATTTTCTTCCAAATGTTATTTTGTTATATGTTTCTCTTGTGATGTGATGTTTCAGTAGTCAATGAATGAATCGAATCTCAAAATAATCTGAAGCAGTAGAAAAATCATCATCACAATCAAAAATCATATATAGAAGATATAATCATATAGTGATTCTTCTTCAGAAAAGAAAAGCATTGATGATGGTAAAATGTACGTATGTATATCTAATGTAGAAATGAACAGCGACGATAAGAGTAGCTATGACTTTTGTCACTTTGGTTTGATTCATAAAATTTGATATGGGGCTTTTGCCTTTGGGTTGTAAAAACAAGAGTCTTATATATTTTATATGGAGACAAATTGTCTGTAGGGATTCTCTCTTGGAGAGAGGAGATGAAATAGAATGCAACATACGGCATGTCATTTTATTCACTCTTTATACAACTTGAAGGGAAATTTATATATTATCTTTTTTGCCTCATAGTTTCATTAACATTTATTCATTTATTATTAGATATTGCATGGTAAATATGGTAAATATTAGGGGTTCTTTCAAACTCGCCAGTTTTTCGCACTCTAATGCACCGTATATTTTACAACATACGCACAGTTGAAATGTAGTTTTTCATAAATTAGTCTCAGTTTAGTAGAGCGACAGAAATTAGCAATATTATTATGGTTTTGTTAGGCATAATTGCTCAAATTCACATTCTTCTCTTATATATAATAAATTTCAACTATGTGCCTATACATATTTAACTACATGTCTACTTATAATGATAATATGATGATGATGATCTGATTAAGTCTCACACACTAAAATATGCGTAGTGCTTCAAGCAACAAAGTCAAGCAAGATATAATACTCTTATTCTGTATACATATAATGATATCTCAAATCATAATTGCTACTTAGTTAGTAGTTACAAATCTTATAAAGCATCAATAATGTAGTTTGTTGTGTAGGCAAGTGAATTAGATATGCTTCAAGACGAAGAAGATGATGATAATTTTTTTCTCAACATCTTTTAGACTACATACATGTTTTTTTTTGGTAGACCGCAGGGTTTATTTGTGATTTCTGGCTGGCTTCTCTTATATTGTGCTCATCATCTCACTATGTGTTCTCTTTCTCCCGTCGTTAGTCTTTATTATCTATATGTATATATGATTTTGTATTAACATTAAACCTTGCATTTGAACATATCATATCATTACATCATTACATGATATTATGTGATATCAATTGAAATTCATGTGAATTAGATATGCTTCAAGACGAAGAAGATGATGATAATTTTTTTCTCAACATCTTTTAGACTACATACATGTTTTTTGGTAGACCGCAGGGTTTATTTGTGATTTCTGGCTGGCTTCTCTTATATTGTGTTCATCATCTCACTATGTGTTCTTCTTCTCCCGTCGTTAGTCTTTATTATCTGTATGTATATATTATTTTGTATTAACATTAAACCTTGCATTTGAACATATCATATCATTACATCATTACATGATATTATGTGATATCAATTGAAATTCACGAGAGTCTCACTCTCTCCTCTTTACTATCTATAATATAAGATTCATTATAGAAAAGGTAATCAAATATTCCAATTTCCAACAGAGCAACTCTTTGGCAGGAGTAAATATCTCTATTGAATTCTCTGATATTATGTAATACATGATGTTAAGTTAGAGAGAATCAAGTTGAGTCAATTACTAGACAACTAATGTAATTCAAAAGCCCTAATGTTTTTCTGTTGGCTATGATGACATTGATTTTTTGAAAGGGGAGTTTTGTTCTGCACCAGAGAGAGTTAATTTGCCCCTCCAGCTCTCAGGTTGATACTGACACGTTCATGGTACAAGCAATAATACAACAACATGAAGATAGAGAGAAAAGAAAAAAATGTTATAAAGATGTCTGGAGCAGGTACAGAAAAAGAGTTCTAAATAAGAATAAAGTCTAAAGAGGGTTGATGTCGATAATACGGTGTATTAGTGAGGAAAATGAGACTGTTAGTACAAAGCTAATGACTTGAGACTTGAGAGACTCTCTCTCAATTTAAGACTTCTTTTTTTTGTTGTTGTGAAAGAGAAAAACTTTTGGGAAGAAAAAGAAACAATTTTTCTTAACGCACTCTGTAATATAACAAAAAGTACAGAGTACACACAAGTTCCAAACAACGCAATGTAGCAATTACCTTTATTTTATTATACTTTGTAGTTAGTTGAGCAGAGTTTGTTTCTGTTTTGTGGTCAATTTTCTTTTTCTTTTTTGTCTCTTTACTCTTTACACAGAGAGTTTATTATATTATATTATACTACGTGCTCAATGTGTTGGAACATGTCTAGAGATAACATTATATTATTGTGTGTACTTTATTTGTACTCCAGTTGTTATTACATACATACATTGCTTATAATACCTATTGTTTAACTTATTTTACGAAAAGTACAGAGTACACACAAGTTCCAAACAACGCAATGTAGCAATTACCTTTATTTTATTATACTTTGTAGTTAGTTGAGCAGAGTTTGTTTCTGTTTTGTAGTCAATTTTCTTTTTCTTTTTTGTCTCTTTACTCTTTACACAGAGAGTTTATTATATTACATTATACTACGTGCTCAATGTGTTGGAACATGTCTAGAGATAACATTATATTACTATGTGTACTTTATTTGTACTCCAGTTGTTATTACTACATACATTGCTTATAATACCTATTGTTTAACTTATTTGATACAAGTCATAAAAACTGAATTTATGGAAGTATAATTGAGTATTATTGCGACAATGTAACGATAACTGTTGTGCTCTATGCAAGTAGTAAATCAGGCTAGTTGTTTGCTACTTCTACTACAACTAACTTAACTTAAACTTAAAAAAACTATGTAATATTATGCTGTTTAATTGTTAATAAAATGAGATTACCTACTTTACTTTGTAGTTACAATTATTATATAGTTTATATAGTTGACTTCAGGAGAATGTATTTATAAGGTTTTGAAAGCCATTTTTTTGCTATACAAGATTCTCGTACTATGTTGTACTTGAGTAAGACGATAAGATTAATTTATTATAATTTTTTTAATCAAAATAAATTACTGAAAAAACCACAAAAAATACACAATGCTCATAATTATATTCTACTTACAAGGATATGAGCTGTGAAATTGTGAATGCCAATTGGAAAATTGGAATCATAAAATAAATGTGTGTGTAGTAGAGAGTTTGTAATTTTATGTTGGTTAATATGAATAATAAATTCTAATTTCTATTCAACAACTGCAATTCACAGTTACGTAGTTAGCACAAGAGTTATGTTCTATTATAAATTGTTGTAGATATATATATACTATTGTGTAAGTCAACAACAAAAGTCCTTGTTTGCATTCCATTAATTAATAACGGGTTCATTTTCAAAGTAAACTTATATATATTCTGACTGATAAAGTGAGAAATGACGTATAGTGGTAGCAAAAGGTGTTGACAGTTAGTTAGATTTTTCAAGGCAACAACTTTATGCTGAGAAGACAAGCTAGAAAGAAAGTAAATTATTTAATTTCTAATTACAGTTTTTGAGGTCGATTTATACAAAAGAATATATAAAGTATTAATGAATAGTTTTATGTCATTTGACCTTTGAAATTAATTTAGTAGGCATAATGCTAAAACTAACTTTGAGGCGTGTGTATGTTTGGATGAATCTAATTGTCAACTACCGCATGTCTAATGTTTATTTGCATTAAAATTGTCAACTAACGAGAAGTTTATACTACATATTATATACTGACTGACTGAGAGTTAAGCAAACTGTGGGACATTTATCCTCCTTCAGAAAACATATAATTTATGTCGTATTATATATTGTTTGATGACAAATCTGTAAATCCATTATAGGCACTAAAGCTTTAGTCGATAGCAATGTAAACAAAAAAGGAGAGTGTGCTAAGTTTAGGGCTTGACTTTTGTGAAATGGTATAGTAAATTATTGTACAAATTAGTTTTGGTAAGTAGTCTCATTGCCTCGGCACGTGCCTTTAGATTCCTAATGTAAAGTTTAGTCAGAGAGTGTAGATATGTCATATAATAGAAAGGCTCAAGGCACACGCCCCGTGTCTAATTTCACTGAGTCTTTTCACCAACAACTCATTTTTATTTAACTCTTATAGAAAAGATATAGTGTGGCTGCGTGGTCACACGTCTTTTTGTCCTTTGAGCCATTAGGGTCACATTTTGTTTCTCTCTCTCTTTCTCTATATGTGCTGTTTGTTGCTGCTGTTGTTGTACTATCAACACATCAAATCTTTGCAAAGTTATCAATCATTTTTCTTGAAAGTTGAAAGTAGAGTAATAATAACAATGAGAGAGTATAAACTAGTGACAATGAGTGACACTTTGAGAATTGATGATTTCTTTGCTACTACTTTACTTGATTCATATACTAAAAATGATTTGCATTTTTGATTTTGTTCTAGATTTGGATGTCGAGTCTGGAGATCACAGTGGAATAGACGATGATGATGATGATGACTCCCGATCTCATCATTCTGGTGGTGGAACAGCATTTGACATTGATGGAGGCTCATATATGGAAAATCATGGAAGTGGGAAAATGGGAAGTTCGAGTTCAAGGCGTCGATCAAGAACAAATTTTAGTTCGTGGCAATTGGAAGAATTGGAAAGAGCATTTCTTGCGTCACATTATCCTGGTTAGATGAAAAAAAATATTTAAAAAAAGTGTTTCACTTTCTTATTATGTAATCATTTGTTTTAGACGTATTTATGAGAGAGGCCTTGGCTTTACGATTGAATCTCAAAGAATCTCGGGTGGCTGTAAGTATACCAAACTTTTTTTTACATCTTCTTTACTTTTGCTCTCTTGTGAATTTTCGTGTACTAAAAATCTAATTACTAAACTCATTAAAAGAGGAAATGATTTTTAGTATAGATAATGAAGTAGTGGTAGTTGATTTGATAGCACAATCAAATGTGTGATATAAAATAAAATATATACAGAAATCAAAACATATTAATTTTACCAACATAAGATATATTTATATATAGAGAAGAAAATTTTCATATATGATAATCTATTCATTTATTTTCCTTTTTCCACCTCCACTCATCTTTTTCCCTTATGCTTCTCTTCTCTCACTGTTCTCCAGAGACTTTGAGGACATTCTGTTATATATTTAATATATTAGTTAGTAGTACTAGAATAGGGAAAGTTGTTGAGGAAAAGGGAGTTCAATAGAGAGAGAGAAAAAAGGGAAAATGTAATTATTTGGTATAGAGATAACAGATGTAAGTAGTTAACTAAGAATAATATACAGTTGATAGAAAGACTCGCGACAATATTCTAAGGGAGTAATAATATTATTGACTATATATATAGACTCTCGATCCTCTAGTTGTCGTTGTTGTCCTTTTGAACATAGTTTAGTGTTTGATATAAAGTCGACAAGAATCGAGATAACAGAGTTTGAAATTGGATTTTGTGTTGTGTATATATGTATGTGTAAGTAAAATAAGCAGGGGAGAGAGAGAAAACAGATTGTTGTCTACAGAGATTTTAGAGTTAGTATAAAAAGGGGAAGGATGAGAGAGAGAGAATGCTTATGGAATATACAGTTGAAAATTTCAGTATAGAGACACTTTTGAGATCACATTTGAAAAATATTATTGGGATGACATGACAAGTAAGGTATTTGAATGCAGAAAATGTCATCTTTCCATGTAAGGCAAAGTTGCAATATGGTTTCAAGCTTTATATACTCTCAGTAAGTAAAAGGAAAAGAAGCTACTACCAACAACAAAGTGAATGAAACTCTTTAGAAAGGGGTTGTGCTCGAATTATTCTCAAGGGAGACATTATTATGTGGTGGTTGGTTGGTTACTGGTGACTCTTCAGATTTTCAAAAGGAAGAGAGAGAGAGAGAGAGAGATTCCAATGTATATAATGTAATGTGATGCAACATCAACTTATTTCTATACCCTCCGGTGGTTGTAGTAGTCTTTTCTCTATATGCACATATGACATATGCCATTACTAATGTTGTAATACTAATACAATCATGATGATATTAACTACATTATACACAATCAACTTTAGGACATAATCGAACCAAAAACTTTAAGCCTACACACCCTTACTACTTATATACTACTGATATACTCTCTAGACCGCAACACGTATACAAATTGTAATCCCACTTAGGATTTTTATGGGGTGAAATAGTGAAAAGCCGACAAGTCCTAAGTATATAAGGATCAAGTCAAAAATAGAGGATAGAAAGTTGTCGACGTTCGATTTTTCTTGATAGGGGACTTATACTTGACTACTGAGAAAGTAAATTGTGACTAAAGTTACGTGAAGTGAAAGAGAAATCATGAAGGTAGAAAACTAAAGTACAGAAGGGGAGTTCTAGTCAAAAAAACAAACTTTTTTCAGACTTTTCTCCATGAGAAAAAAATATATAGTAGCGTCAGCGTAAAGGATAGGAGAATATGCATCTCGTGCCAACACATCATTTAGAATATAGTGATTACACTTATAGTAGAAGTAGACTTGCTACTGTGTGCGTAATAGTTGGCAGTAATAATGATATAATGATGGTGACTTAATGACTTGTGAGGGTGATGGAAATTCAGCCACAATATAAACTTGAGACTCCATTTTGAGTTATGTTTTCTTGCTATACAGAAAAAAAGAAAGAATTTTTTATTTTCATTTCCTTCCGTTTTTCTCTCAAAAAAAATATAAAAGAAGAAATCTCGAATTATGAATTATTTATTTTCTATAGCTCTCTAGTGGTGTTGTACAGGTGAGCTAAAACATAAAAGGTTTAGCTCGTCAATCCAAATCTGCACATAAACTTATTTGGATGCTAAAGTTTAGTTGTTTTAATGCAACATTTTTTTGTTGTTTTTATTAAGGTCTGGTTTCAAAATCGAAGAGCTAAATGGCGTAAACGAGAGCATACCAAAAAAGGACCTGGAAGACCAGCACACAACGCACAACCTCAAACTTGTTCTGGAGAACCAATTCCACCTGACGAACTAGCAAAGAAAGAGCAAATGAGAAGAGAACGAAAGGTAATATTATTATTATTATTCTCTAAAGTTTTCGTTTTATGTATTATTGAATATTATTGAAAGGTGATTTTTTCCTGTCGACCATTTACATATAGTCTATCCTAATTGGAAAATTGCAAATTGAAGCATATAATATAGCGTGTAGCATGTAAAGAGATAAAAACGCAACTTGTTTTTTTTATTCATAAACATATATGTAGTAGTAGTGTTCTGGCTTTCTTACTCAATTTTGTTTCAACCTCTCTCAAATTAGTTGACGTGTAAAGTGCAAAATATGTATGTGGCTATGTGGTAATTGAACTGGCCAGCGAGCTGCGAAAATCTTAAATGAAATATAATGATGAGCTTGTTATTTCTTGTTCTTGTTTTTTTTCTTCTTATGAAGCCAACACATTTAGCTTCTAGTTATATTATTACTGTTAACAGGATGATAAAGATTGAAATGAAATTTGCTTATAGGCTTCGTATTTAGTACTATTCACGATATATTATATTTTCTCTCTCTTTTGTTCAGCTTTATGAACAATTTTTATATACTTTATTCCATTTTCTTCTTTATATAATAGTAATAGACTACT
The DNA here is from genome assembly GCA_009869805.1 of Oncopodura yosiiana. Classification (NCBI taxonomy): domain Eukaryota; kingdom Metazoa; phylum Arthropoda; class Collembola; order Entomobryomorpha; family Oncopoduridae; genus Oncopodura; species Oncopodura yosiiana. Next base: position 6,692 of record VCNE01000427.1, on the reverse strand, counting down.
CACGCGTCAACATTTACATACAAAAGCCTCAACAATTTATTATTATATACGCATATTTCTTTTGTTTTAACTATTCATAATCATCTTTTAAAAGAAAAAAAAAGTTGTTGCTAAAACATTCACACGGGTGAGAAATTATGAGTATAGTAGTAGTAAGAAACAAGATGTGTGCAAAGAATATATATATATTGAGTGAATATGATGAATGACGTGTTTTGCAGCTAGAGATATATAGTAGTATAGAGTATTAGAGCCAAGTGTCAATTGTTCTTACTTACAATTTATGAACATTTAGTAATTGCTGCCTTTTGGACACATCATTAGCACTAAGTAGTCAGTCAGCTATACACAACTCAATAGATTGTAAAGTTGAAATTGATCAAATAGAGATATGATGACGAGAGTTGTTTTCTTATCATGTCAAGTCAAGAAGAAAAACTAGAAGGTAATAAACTAATAAGTAATAATGACTCAATCGACTCAATGATGTATGAGTTTAAAAACTAATAGATTTTTCAACTAGGCCAAATGCGAATATACACAATACTTTCATATTTTTTTCTTGGTAAATTAATATTCATTAGAATTCAAGTCGTGAAGTTATAATTCAAAGTTGTTATATTATTTTTTAGTTTTATTTTAGCAGTGTTGGTTAAAATGTAACAATGTATCGTGATGTAGAGATGATGATGGTTCAAGTCTAATGATTTTACACGTATTAGTGCACGCAAACATTTTTTAAAAAATGACAACTTGCATATTATCATACGTAAAATGCCAACTATATATATATATTCATTGTCACGTAAAAAAATAAGTTGATTTAAATACAATTGCTGCATTCATCGTCAAACCATGACTAAACAATGTAAAAATAGTCTATCTCAAAAAAGAGACATGAGACATGTCATATACGTAGATAGAATTCATTATTTTATTAGATACTCTTTTAGTCTTCCTCAGTTATTTTTTGATTGTAGTTATTGATAAACAAAAATATTTAGAAACTGACTGAGTGAGTGAAAGTCTTTCAAAGATTGCTTCATTACAAATACTGTCAAGGAATGCAAACATGCTAAAAGAATTATTTTTAGATCAAAGAATAAGAATGTTTGCTGTGAAATTGACATACTGGATGATATATATCTTCTTGTAAATTATAAATTATGGGGTAACGTGAGATTGTTTACAATGGGAATATGATGATGGGGGCCTTTCATGTTTGTTGGTTTTGTCCGATCAATTGATCAATATACAATATGAACAAGAGAGACAAAGTAAATGACACATGCGGGGGCAATGTAACACACATAACTCTAATAGAATTTCAATTGAAATTATTTTATCATCATGACTGGTTGACTACTATGCCTTCTTGCTTATAGTATAGTATTCTTGCAGAGCTGGAAGGTTTGGTACATACATATTGCATTGCGTGCCATCATGAAATGTAGCTCTACATTTACGTAATGTTGCATTATGTATAGCAAGTGTCAGTCACTTTGTCTAAACTGAAGGCAGCTATACACAATTCATTTTAGAATTTTTCTCTGAACTATAGTATAGTATAGTTTAAGGTAGTAGTAGTAGAGAGAAAAAAGAGTGTAAAATGGCGTGTAAAATGTAAACAGTTTGACAGTTTAGGGTAGAGCAATTTACTCATATCACGAGAGAATGAAAGAGCCGACGAATCTATAATACAGAATAAATGACTCAATTGTTTCATTTTATTTTATAGTCATCATATGTGTGTGTTGTTGTTACCTATAGCTTTACTATATATACACTTTGAATCTTATATAAGACGAAACTAATAAACTGTATATATATACTTTGTAATTTTCCACTTTGTACTAAACTGCCGAAAACAAAGCTAAAGGCAAAGTGTTGGTAGTATAAAATGTAATTTTTGTATAAAAGATAAAGCTCTCAGTATATATATACAAGCTCATGATACACAAAGTGTAGTAAAAGTGTAAAGGTTATGTAACACACTCTCTGTGTTGATAAAAGAATATTATAAATAGAGTTCAAGAATAAAAGTGGAAATAGAAAAGAGATTTTATGAGCACGCAAAAGAAACTCGGCAACTTTTATTATTTTCATTCTATACGTATGTGCTTGTCTTCCATTTCCATTAGGTTGTGTTTATAGTCTTTTTCTTGTCTATCCAACATTTATAATATTTGTAATATACTTATATATATATATGTAGTATTAGTGATAGTCTCTTAAAAGCAAGCAATTTTCTATATGCTAAGAAACTTTTAGGTAACAGAACATTGAGTATAGTACTATTATTTTCTTATGTGTCCAACATATAACCACAATTTTATCGACTTTCTCAAATCTAAAGAGCTTTTCTTATAATATATTTTTCTTTTCTTTCTCCACAGTTGCGCAAAGCCTTGGAAAAACAACAAGCTAAATTGCAAGCAAGAGGCGTTACAGTGGATATAGATGTTCTACGACGTGAACTGGAGAACAAACAAAGAAATGGTGGAAGTAGCAACAGTAGTGGTGGTGGAGGAGGAAAAAATAATATATCTTTACTTAGCAGTAAAACATCTTCATCATCATCATCAAATGGAAGAGATGGAGTAGATAAATATGATGACAGATCCATTAGTAGTCCACCACCAACAATTTTGTCTACAAATAACAGCAATCGTCATAATCATCATCACTCAATAGAAAGAAGTATGACTCCACCAACTAGTATCAAATCTTCTTCCAATACAACAACAACGTCCGCACCAGCAATTAATTTCAGTATTGACAGTCTCCTTAATACGACACATCATCATCATCATCATCATCATCATGGGAGCAATAGTACTAAGTAAAAAAATTATTATGAACAAAATATGTATGTTGTACAATGTAGATATATTTAGTATATTATAAATTTTTTGACTGTTTTAGTTTTTCACTAGTGAGAGAGATTATTAAATTATCGTATGATATCATTAGTTATATAGAAAGAGCGTAATTTATAAAACTTGTTGTAATGTGTTTATTGTGTAATTATAAAAGAAGAGGCAACTTAGCAATAATAATTAAAATAATGTTGATGAAACAATTTTAACCAAATATATGACTTAAATGCTTTATATTATAGTAGAAGAGAATGTGTCTGTTTCTTATTTATAATGTAAAATTCCATGTAAAGCAACGACGTTTGACTTTTCTCTATATATATCATTATTAATTTATTTAGTAATATGTAATTTTCAATATTTAAAATATTTCTGCTCTCTCAAGTCATAAAAAATAACCAAGAGGCTATTAGCCTCTATATTAATATAAGATTATAATAATAATTTTTCTCTCCTTCTATCTATAAAAATGTGTACAATGTGAAAATATACTACTGCAACCGATCAAAAATGAGATTTGGAAACAATGCGTTTTTACAACTATGTACTTAGTTTGTGATTTTTTAGAAATGCATGATGCTGCTCTCTTTTAAATTTAATGCAGTTGTAGTGTACAACTAATAGCATCGAAAGTTTTTGTAAAAAAACATGGCATTGTTGTAATTACGCAAGTTTTCAAAATCTCATTTTTGATTTGTTGCAGCTATATATCAAAATATCATCAATATAGAAAAGAAAAACTAATTACAAAAATATTATAATAAATCTTAATAAATATCGTGCAAAATGAATCCTTATATCTATGAATAAAGTAATAAATGAAGTCAAAATGTTTTAATTACACTTTGCATTTTATTTCGTTTTATTTAGTATAGGATGTATTTGTATATATTTACATAGTAGATTGTTTGTTTACTGGAAGACGTGTTTGCTGTCATTGGAAGACATGATATATATTTATTTTTCTAGCGGAAGACATCATTACTCATTTGTATGTATAGCACTCATTTTATAATTTAGACATATAGATATAATATATATATATATATTTGTTATTTACTATTCTAAACACGACGACGAGATGACTTTAACACACTAACATTTATTCACATTAATAACTTCTAGAAGTAGTAGTGAATTAGCAATCATAATAATATTGTCATTATTATTATATACTGGAAGACATTCGCATATTGATATTAATTGCAGTATTTTAGCATACGCACTCATTAGTTTGTGTTAGTTACATTGGAAGACATAATGATCATTCAACTAATTACTATTTGTGGTTTTCTACATTTAAACATGATATATTGCCATATGTTACAGTGTTATAGTTTCAATTGACATATAATATTTTCTATTAGATCATTCTACATTCTTTTCTTTTTGTATAACATGTTTCATCAGCAGCACCCATCATTTATTATATTTTTATTGATTATCAGCTAAGTTTGGAAGACTATGACGGAAGACATTATTATTATTATGTATGTGATCTTCTTGTGAGTATTTAATTAAAATGGTAAACCAATTTTAAAGGCTTCAACAAGAGCTACACCAGAATCAAAGATACCAATAATGGCAAACATAACACCTAGAAATATAATGAAACAATCCATAACAATATATTGAAGTTGAAGTGAATTTCCATGAAGTTTCAAATGGAAATAACATGGCCAAATAAATGAAAGCATAGTTCCTGTAAAATTTCCTATAAATCCCATAAGAATAGAAAAATGAGGGATTGATACTGACATAATGATGGTGACAAGAACGATGCCAACACGAAAAGAGCAACCAAAAACAGTCAAGTCGCCATGTCTATCCCAAACAGATTTCTCAACAAGTACTTTCAATTTAGGATTAGAAGTTTCCATAAAATATTGTTGTTGTAAAACAGAGCGAGTAGATATGACTGATTGTTGTTTCTGTACTCTTGACTGTTGCATTGTCATATTGACATCTTCATCATCATCTTCTTGTGTAAATGGTTGGAAATTATTCCCAGGACCACCAAAACTACCTCCACCACCAATAGGAGCTGATGAAGTACTTGCAGTGAGTACTTTAGGAAAAAATGTTTTCTCAAGTAATTCAACTGAAGCATAGTATGGTAATGGATAACTAAGTACAGCTTTAACTACAAGAATTCCATTAACTAAGCACTTCCATACAGTTGGTAAATTATTAGTAATAACTACTTAGAGTAGATTTTTGCCAAGTAAGGAAGCCAATATAACCAAATCCTGATTTAAATGCTGCAGCAGCAATATGAGACCAATTTAACATTTGACCAAATTTTTCTGGCTCTTTCATATTACCTTCTAACGTGGGAAGAAAAATATGACTTGTATAAGAAAATACAATAATTCCCAAAGAAATTGGAAATGTTTCCAAATCTAAGGTAAACATTACAGAATTAAATTTCCATTGTCCAATACATGCCAAACAATAGGCGACAACTATTAAATTAATAAGAAGATGAGCTACTGTACACCAAAATGAGAGAGTTGAAACGTGATGAAGATTCTTTAGGAAGCCACAAGGAATTAGAACTATTCCACATATCATCATCCAAGATCGAGAGTCTATAGGTGAGTCTGGAAATGTTTCTATCAATGTAAGAAAAATAAAATATTATTTTAGTACACATCTAATTCTTATTATATTACGAAAAGTATTTTATTATTTTGCTTATTACCAATCATTAGATCTTCAGTTTTACATGAAATAAAAAAACAAAATTAGTTAAATATCATGTGTGATCTTATTATATTTCAGCAATATATAATTCTTACCTCCACATAAAACAAGATATAGAATACATGTCATCAAAAGTTCAATCAATTGTGCAGTACTGACTAGAATAGGGCCAATTCTTTCACCAAAACAAATTTTTGAGATGCTTGCATAACTGTCTCGTACTCTAACACGCACACCATTTTCATCGACTTCATAGTAGACATTCCACAAGAATTTTCCCAGTATAGCAACAAATATAAGCAACACCAATCATAGCTAAAATTGCCCAGTATCCTCCGTGTAAAACAGCAAATGGAAGTGACACAATAAACATTCCCTGTGTAAGTAAATGAGATGTTTTAATATTCATTCAAGCAGAATTGTAAGAGTCTATATTATTTATTTAATTACCTGAATAGCATTCGTAACATTGTAACCTGCTTGCCACTCAGTAATCTTATCACCTCCAGCTACATTTCCAAACTCATCATACTCAACTTCTCCAGGTTTCTCACTTTGCTCAAATGTTCCAAAATCTGGCATTCCATCTTCACCAGACTTTCTCTTTTGTAATGGAATTGTAGGATCTTTTGTAAAATTTGATTTACTTTCCCAACAACTTTTAATACATGTGGCTACTCTCTCACATAAATTGACTGCTAATGTTTTTACTGAGGGACGAGGAAGATCTGTATAGACTGACATGATGGATTGATGATATGTTGTTATAAAATTCAAAGAAAATATTTAATTTAAAAACAAACAAGTCTACTAATAATAATTATATATATATATAAAAGAGAAAGTGATGGAGAAAGTCACTTTCTCCACTATACACTTTCTCTCTATATATAATGTTCTTTTTTACTCTACTATATAAGTATAGTGTATCACCACACCTAGAACTAGGAACGTGTGCATTTAGATCCAACACGCATGTTTTCACCATCGACTTTCACCAACGACTTTCACCAACAATCTAATCTATAGTGGATAGAAAGAAAGGCCACGGCAAAAGAAATAGGCAAAATATTTCGTGGTTTTTGTATATATTGGATGATGCTGAAA
>VCNE01000423.1:0-13757 GCA_009869805.1 Oncopodura yosiiana | reverse complement strand
ACAACATGGTTTTAGCAAGTGTAAGTAAAATAACTACAGTTGAGCAATTTTAACATGATGTTTAAGTCATGATTTATGACTAAATAAGATTACTTTACTAAAGGGTACAAAAACCTATTTTATGCTAGAAATTTAAATGTAAATTTTACATGCTATATTCTAATCAAATTATAAAGACAGAAATGTAAAGAGCTCTGCTTTTCAAGCTTACATAGGTTTTAGCGTTAAATGTGACACTTGGCGTTTTCACTTATTTAATCTGTTCAAGAGAGAAATTTAATTACACATTATGTGACAATCAAAAATATTTTCATTTTAAAATTAAAATATCATGCCGTATCAACTTCTGAAAACTACACAACATTCAAAGTTTGAAACGATGTAACCATTTTAATCGTAAATGGCATGCAAGCTTATCAAATATAGTAGAAGGTAGCCTTTTCCAGTTTAGATTATAAAATTTATTGTGATCTTCCATCTGTGTCCATCCTCTCATTGTCTTCCGTGGTTTTTGTTGACTCTATAAACAAAAATAATTTCACTTTTTTGTCCCTTTTCCCTGTTTCTAATCTGATTATATATGTGTAATATACTATCTGACTTCCAGTTATTCAATTTTCACATACAAACCCACATATTTATTATATTCTCTGGTAACCTAAAACCTTGTCAATGTCAGCCACAAGATAATTTTACAGTGAAAATAATATAGAATAATAGAATTACAATAATAATAGAGTAGCATGTGAGAACCAGAAGTATCAACACATGTGGTCATCTTACATTTTTGTAAAGAAGTTTAGGTACATTTTTTTATGTCCATCTCAAATCTTATGTCAGCTAGCAGTGAGATTTCATATCATGCAACAATATACAACAAAACTCATGATTTATATATATTTTCCATTTTTACAGATTCTTTAGAAGACAAGAAAGAAGATTAAATTCATTTTTCACATTACTTCTTCTCGTGTCTCATTAATCTCTTTGCTGGAATTTTACTACAACTACTATAACAAGATTTGGAAAAGTTTTCATGCCTTTGACTAATTCTTTTTCTTCCATAAATGTAAAGTGCTACCTGTCGTCTGTTTCTGTCTGCTATATACATATATAGACAGAAATTTAATCCGAAATTATATATCTTACCACAAAGTGCAACACAAAAGTTGATTTTATATTTGCAAAAAAGGGCCTTCTACTCATATTATGAGTTTAACTTAACCTTGGCACAATGTCAAACCTTACTACTACTACTACTGCATCAGCAAATGTCAAGTGCCAAATGAATCAAACGTCCATTTTCTCGTCTTTTATCACCAGTTCTCTTGGAGCAATCATGGATACTGCATCTCCAGCAGCTACAAGTTTCCATTTATTTATCCAACCTCATTTACTTCTAACGTTAACTATTACATCAATTACTACAGTGTCAATAATAATATTAACTGCTTTACTATATGGAAAAATATGGCTGGAAAGTGCGACGAAAAGAAAATTCCATGTTATTTTTCACTCGACAAGAATATTTGTTGAAGATTTCTTTTTGTTTTTCTTTACTGCTGGATGGCTTTTGGCCTGTGCTTTTCCTTATGGATGTCTACTCTTTTATCGTTGGACAGTTGCTCTCTATCTTCGACTACGCCATGGTCCATTATGTAATTTAGTTACTGGCTTAGATGCCATTGGTAAGTTTACTAAAATTAAAAAAGTGTGTAGTTGTTATTAAAACAATAATTGATATCTATTTCTTGTGTAGGCGTTGTGGATAGCCCTGATAACAGACAAATTCTCAAGAGTATGTTTATCATGGAAGGTGAATGTGACTTGGCAGACTTGAGACGCAAGTGCTCAGTAACAGTAGGAAAGAAAACACCAACTGGAGAATTAGTGTATCCAAAGTTTTTCCAATATTTAACTGAATTTGGAGGCTTTTATGCGTGGTTCCCGGCATTAAAATGGGATATTAAACATCATTGTCGATTCTATGATGGACTAGATGAGAAAACAGAGCCAGTCAGTGAGAAACGAGCATTAGAGCTAGCATCAAAAGTATCCAATTCAGGATTCAAATATGGACTAGCTTGTTGGGAAGTTCTTGTGATTCCAAAATTTTATTATAATTCAGAAAGTCCAAAGAATACAAACAAGTTTGCTATCATTGTTCGTGTACATCATGGCATAGGAGATGGATTTTCATTAATGAAACTAATTTTAACTGGAATGGCAAATGAACCACATCCTTATCTTAGTAAACCAGCTGGAAGAGAAACTTCATGGTTGTACAAAATTGCTGTTTTTTGCTACGTTTTCTTCAAGAGTCCAAGAGCTTTTTACAGAGAAATGGTAAGAGTCTTATAGAAAAAAAATATTATATAGAAGTACTTCATTTTTATTTTCTTTCTCTTATAGACTTTGAAAGATGTCAATCCACTCCATAATAAGAAACTAGTAATTACTGGAGAAAAGTATATTTCATGGTCTCGACCAATTAGTGTTGAGTGGGTTAAAAAAGCTAAAACAAATATTAAATGTGGAATGAGCCCCGTTCTTCTCTCAGGATTTGTTGGAGCTTGCCGAAAATATATTATAGAAAAGGTCAGTTTCTTCTTATCATCATATATACAAGCTTTCTCCTTAAATTAAAAATTGCAATTAGCGTCATCATTTTATACCTTGGCATTTAAATGAGTGTTGAATAGAAGCCAATGCTTAGTCTCACTATAGTGCTCAAGTATGTCATAATAATCAATGATAAATAGCCAAAAAAATCTAACCATTTATTATATACCTTAGCTAACTCACTTCTGTATATTGTGTATGGTAGACTGTATAAAGTAAAAAAAATTGACAGCTAGCATTAGTCAGAACAGAATATACTATGTTTCATCATGTACCTTGAGTCAATGACAAGTTTTTCAAAACTGCGAAATAATAATTTCATGTACCATTGTTCTTATAACTTGGTAAACTACCACAAAAAATGACTTTTCGAAATATACTCAAGATTTGTTGGCTCTACGTTCCAAAAAAGACATTTCATGAGTCATGAATCATGACTCTTCTAATTCAAGGCAATAAAAAATAATAAAAATATCAAGTGTAAATCTTATAAATTTTCACCTTTAAAAGTGAAATTATGTCATGATCATTCAACTGTAAATAATACACTGTATATACAGTAATGTAATAGTAGTTTAAACTTGAAAATTGAAAATATTGTTTAATTATTATATACTAATGGATTGGCAATATCCTTGTCTAGTCAAAATTGGCATATTTGCTAATGGGCTATTTACATTGAGTAGGTCATTACTAAAAAACTGTAGAGATTCAGAAAATACTTATATATTTTGTCTGCGGCTTTATGTAATAACTAATGAAGATGTCTACAAAAAAGTTATGTTGCACGTTCCGAATATATGATCGCATGAATCATAGCAATAATTATGGTGTGACCACGGAATGTATTTCTACGCATATTTTCCTTGTTGCTCAGAACAAGAATCAAAAACGATATATAGAGATTAGAATCAGGGAGGTATGTGAAACAATCATCTTCCTCGTTTAATTAAACAGCAAAAGGTAGTTTTGTGGTTTTTAGTCTAAAATTATAATTATGTGGGTCTTGATGATGAATTTATTCTCCAGTTAAAGTAGTTCACATGATTAAATAACTTTTTTGTCTTATGCAATTTTTTTATGTATTGTCTCAATTACAGAGTAAAGGAAAGGAGAAAGATATCCCATCAGAAATTTCTGCACTTATTCCAATGCCTGCTCCAGCTCATCCTGATTACAAATTGTGTAACAAATTCTCTGCTGTTTACTTTCCATTAGAATCTAGATCATCAAATCCAGCAGAGCGTTGCAAAGTAATAACAATATAAGTTACTTCAAATAAATGAATGTAGTTATTAAGTATTATTGCGAAACTAATGATGAGTTCTATTTTTCTTGTTAGGCAATTGATAAAACGGGAAGGATAGTTGCTAATTCTCCAGATCCACCAGTAAATTTGTTTCTTATGGAGCTTGTTGGGGTAAATTTCACATACATTTAAAGTTACGCAACAACAAACAAACTAATTATATGAGAATATCTTCTTTTTCTGTTTTTACATAGGTGATGCCCAATATGTTTTCCAAATATTTCATTAAAACAACTCAATGTACTGTACTAGTAAGCAATTTCCCTGGAGCAGATCATGAAATTAAGGTTATTATTATATATCTTTAAACACAAATCTGAGATTTTATTACTGATTATAACTGTATTAGCGTATGTCTTGCAATGCTAATTTCTACTCTTTGTTTCTCAATTTAAAAATAGATTTGGGGAAGTAGATGTTTAGACTCAATGTTTTGGCTACCAAATATTGGTGATGCTGGAATTGCCATATCATTCCTCTCTTATAAATCTCATATGAGAATTGGAATGACGTGTGATAAGGGAGTAATTTCTGAAGGCAGTGATGGTGTCAACAAATTATTAAATTGGATTGTTGAAGACATTGAGAAAATTGGTAACATGGTCAATGTTCCTAGTGATAGTTTATTTGTTGACATTTTAGCTCCAGTAGTAGAGTCAGATAAAGAGAATAATAATAACAATCACTCTACTATTACTAAACATAAAGACTCAAATAATCATAATAATGTACTTAAAACTCACAACAACAATAATAATAATAACACTAGTACTAAAAATCGAAACTACACAGCTCAACAATCTGTGAAAACAGTTTCGCAAAAGTTGCTTAAAGGCAGGTCCTAAAAATTATATAAAAAATATTTACAAGCGCTTATATAAATATATTGAAAAATAGAATTTCTTTCGACTACCAAGAACTGCCTATATAAAATTATATATATTGAATTTGCACTTGTTTGCACCTTTTTTGGCTTATCCTTCATAGAAGATCACATGCCTTACTAACTTTATGTAAAATGCACCACACTGATAAATAAAAAACACACTAAAAAAGAAGGTAGTAGTACATACATTTCCTCATTTAGTAGACTGTCAATGCACATTTATCTTTGTACCTTGTTAATATTGTATCTTATGTGTAGTGTTGTCGCACAAGTTTTTATTATTATTATAGTGAGAGAGAGTTATGATGATATCAATTTTTGTATAAAATGTAATAATTAATACTCTAGTGAATTGAATATAATACTCCTTGCTTGCCGTTTTTTTTTCTTCAGTGATATTATAATTAATAATTTAGTACACATTGTTGTATGATAATGATTTTTTTATATAAATACTCAACGACTATATAATTATTATTTTATACTATGTGTTGTTACTTATTGAACCTGTATAACTGCTGTATATTAAAAAATCCTTATATGTACAATTTTATGTTAAGAAGATGAGTGGAGAGATGAAACTTGTCGCATGAGAGGCATGTGTAATAAAAAAAAGAGTTAAAAATGTATAGTACATATTTTCAGATGCATGCAAAATAAGTGATGATAAACGTACACACATTACTTTAATTCACTTTCATTTATTTCAGTTTATTTTCTCTATATATTATTATTGATGCTGCAGCATGAGTACAATTTTAGAGTTCACTACTGAACAATTTTTCAATTGAGACTGCTTGTTTCTCTTATTGTGATTTTGTGATGTCGGCTCTCGGCTACGAGTGCAAAACTTACAACGGCAGTGTGTGCCAAAATTGTGTTACAATACAATATTGAATCACATATTATTATTTACTTATGCACTAATATTTCATTACAATTTTCAGAATTTCTCATGTAGAACGAATGAGCTGAAATCTGTAGCTAGTTATATTTTGTCTATATGTATGTTGTTAACATTAGTGACCGTCTGACTTTTGAGAGAAGACTGTAACATGATTCCATTGAAAGATTAGATTTTTAGGCAGGTAGATTAAAAGTAGTAGTGCACAATATTCTTATAACTTCTAAAAGTAAAAGAGAGTAATTTAACTGAGTCATTTTTTATAGCTTCTCCACCTTCTCCAAAACTACTTTTTATGTAATATTATAACATTACTTCATTTGTTGCAGAAGAGTCTGTAGTAGTAAGAGAAAAATTAGCGTCAGTCAAGGTCACACGTGAGGCATTATTATTATGATGAGATTAAGAAAGAGAATAATCAGAAACCGACGAAATATAATTGCATGTAACAAATCTTCCACTCATATAAAATTCGTGCTTGGACTTTAATATTTAAGAGAACCAAATTTTCTGCTATCTCTGCTCTGGTTTAAATAATAATTATATTGCAATATACAACAATTCTTTAGCTGTGAATATTACCACCAACCAAAAACTAACAATAAGCTAACTATCAAACCTTGTCTATCTCATATAAATCTTTTGCAAGAGAGAGAGAGAGAGAGTATGTAGCAATTATGAAGTGACGATGATGTACAAAAAAACTGAGAATAATAGTAATACATAAAATGATAATGCGAAAAGAGTTGTAATACAGTAAATATTTTAATAATTGTGTATATATAATACTCTCTGGAAATATGAACAAAATTTTTCAGGTGGGAGAAGAAATCCAGTCTTCTCATCTTAAATGTAATAATGCTGAGGTAGCTGCTTAATTAACACATATAAGAAATATTCAGAAATGAAATCATTTATCATAAAACTGAAATGTACTAATTGCGTTGTTTCTTTAAGGAAGACATAAAATTTCAAAATAATAATAGCGAACTGTATTTACGAGTGCAATCTGACTTTTGTTGTAATTACTTTTCTTAATTCTTAATTTACAATTATTTTTATATATACAATATCATATCATCATCAAGACATAATTCACATTTTCTAAGTGGCACACATTCAGTTACATATATTTCACATTTTGAAGAAGGATTTATAATCTAATTATCTCATTTTCTCTCTTGTAGTATCACAGAGCTACATTATAAATATTCTACTACTAACAAGTGTAGTCTTCTGTTGAGTAGTACACAGTAGTAGTTCATTTTAAAGCTCTTCCCTACTACTACTACTTCCACAAAATTATTTATGCCGACTTAAATAATTAAAATATACATACTGATAGAAGAAAATCATGAGTAAAGTAATAACAACCATTAATTTTCAACTCCAAATACGGAAGAATTCTATATGGACTTTTGAGGCCGGCACTTTCTATTCATTCATCATTGTTTTATCTACAATATATTAACTAACTTGTTCACTACTAATTATAAAGTCGTCATCATCATCTATAGACGTATTTTGACTGTGACAAATTCTTCTTTTGTTGTCTATATTAGTTCATATCCTTTCACAATACATTTTTCATTGTGATGTGTAAGATTAATACATATAAGCACATTCATATCATAGTAAGTAATCTAGTAATTATAAGTGTACAATAATATATAGATATAGTGACTGCATAAGAGATAACTTATATTTAATTATTACAAATTCGCAGACTCAAGTTCCATTTTATTTTGTGGCATTGGAGATGGAGATTTTGATGGTGACTTTCGAGTTTCTGGAATTCTGATGACCCCACTAGGTGAAACTTGTAATACAACTCGACCAGGAGTTGTGTCCTCATTATTTGGATTTTTCTCACCACCACCAGCTGCCTCATTGTTACTAGCTTCATCATCTTGTGCTGCTGCATTAGCTAAAACCATTTCACGGCATGTATTAACTTGACCATCTTCAAGAGGAACTTTAGCTTCCAACTTGGAGATACAATTTTGAATTAGTTTAATACAGTCCTTTCTAGCTTGTCGCACCTCAGAATTACCATCAGGATCAATATCATCTAATTTAATTAAATTTCTTGTTAGCATTTCATCCAAATATAAATATTCTTTAGATTTTCTAGAATCGCCATTAAACTTGTCAACTTCTTTTTCAAGATCTAAAACATCTTGAGTAACAAGTTGAACTTTTTCTATTGGAGTTTTAGGTAAAGCCTGTTTCTTTTGCGGGGGTGGTGGCGGACTATCTTGTTGTGGTCTTTGCTGTTGAGGTCTCTGTTGTTGTTGTTGATTATGAGATGATGATGATGGCTGTTGACGACTAGGACTTTGGTGATCACGTCTTTGCTGCTGTTGTTGTTGAGATCCTCCTGATGATGAGCGGCCTTCAACAAAAATTGGGATGTGTCTTATATTACCATTTGGTAACGGTGGTTTGTCTGATGATTTACTAGAATTACTTCCATATTGATGAACTGTTGGTTGTTTAGGTTGCTGTTGATGATTAGCATTCATTCCTGGTTGAGTATTTGGAGGAGCTGAGTGAGCTCTTTGAGAACGATCAATTTCCTCTTGTTGTTGTTGACATGAGTCTGTAGCTGAACGTTGAGGACCATAAGGAGATGCTCTACGTCTTTCATTATTCATTTCACCACCATCATTATTAGAAGAAGAAGGTGGAGGAGCTGGAGTAGAATTAGTAGTTCCATTTGGAGTGGCAGTGGTGGTAGAAGAACCATTAGAAGAGTTGTTACTATTGTTACTATTTTCATTTCCTTTTTTACTAGATGTCACAATTTTGATAGGAATGATGTGTTCATCTCCACTTGCTGTTGAGGCACCAGACGTAGCACCTGAAGAACAAGTTGAACCACCTCCACCAGAATTGTGTCTTTCTCTTCCAAATGGATCAGAACCGAATGGATCATCTGCAGCCCATGATGGAGGCTGACGTCTCATTGCTGTAAACATTGGATGATGTCTTGTGGGAAAATCCCCTAGTTCGTCTTCAAAACGAGAGCGAGTTGGAAATGAAGTCTGCAAAGAATAAAGAGAATTAATGATTAATTAAAGCGTTTCTTTTCTTAGCCTACGAATATATAATTATCACTTTATCATATCATGTTCATGTATGTATATAGATATGAAAAGAAACAAGTTGTCTCTTTCTCTCCTTCTTACTCTACTAACAACATTTTCCATAAAGGAATTGTGAATATCGGTACATTGCTGATATACGATGTGCATTGTTTTAATCTTACATGTGTATTCAAACACCTACTTATTACTATAAGTACAAGCATTATAAAGATTGAGTGTGAGGTCAATTTTCTCAATATAATTGTCAACTTCAACACCTGAAAGAGAGAGAGAGAGAACCATGTCTTACTTATTACTATAAGTACAAGCATTATAAAGATTGAGTGTGAGGTCAATTTTCTCAATATAATTGTCAACTTCAACACCTGAAAGAGAGAGAGAGAGAGAACCATGTCTTCACCAAAATTGATGAGTATAAGGAAAATGTAGGCTAATTCAAAACAAGCATTAAAAGCACAAATTATAATGGTTTCCTAAATACTATGTACATATAGCAATAACAATGATCAAATAAAGTGAGGTTAGTTAGTTTGGTATAATAGATAGTCTTTATGTCTCTTTTGTCATGTCGCCAACAAAGCCTTAAAAGGTCAGTTCAAACTTTTAGTACAGCCTCGAACTTTCACGACGATTTCTTAAACAATACGCTCTTCAAATGAGTATTCAATAGCTAGCAGTCACTACATATACACAATTTATTTGACACTTGGATCTTTTCAATCTTCTCACGTCGTAGAGAAAACTAGTTAATTCCAGTTAAGTAAAAAGACAAGTTGAGAGGAACTTATCAGATTACAAGAACAACAATACATACTTACTTATATATTCCAAATATGGATTTCATCTTATTTTACATGTTTTGCACCATTTTAGACAACCCAAAAAGTGTAATGGCCATTGGCCAATTAAAGCTCAATTACATTTGTACAAAAAGAAACTTTTTTTTGTTTTGCTACCTACTCTTTGAAAAATTGTAATTGCTTTTACAAGTCTAGTTTTTCCTCACTTTAAATCATTTTTACAAGTGCTAACAGACATATATAAAATGTCACTACTAATTTTCTAAAATAACCATATAGGTTTTCCCCACAAGAGTCATAAATAAATTGCTAATTCCCATCTACGACCATGGCTAACTATTTATATAGTACTAATAACTACTGCACATAAATTAGTAAAATAATGAAATTTTGTGTTCAACTCTCTAATTTCTAATAAGTGTAAATGCAAACTGTGACATAATGAGACAGTGTACGCCTCAACAATTTTGACATGAGGAAAAAAAGCTCATTGAGTTTGGGTGTAGTTGTCTTAAGAGATGTAAATTAATCTGAGACAGACGTCGTAGTATAAGCACAAAGTAGGTAAAAAAATCTCAAGAAATCTATTTATGAGAAATTCGTTCGTCTCTTCTCTTCATGATGTTGTAAAAAATAACCTTACAAGATCGACATGAAACATGTGTAGGCAGATGTGTGAAACATTTACAATTTACTACAATCTTTATGCACCATCATTACACTAGATATTTTCAAGCTGCCAATTTCATTTGGGATGCAACAACGAAGAGATTTAGGATTTGCATCTTATTTTTTTGCTCTCCAGTGTTTTCAATATGTACATACTACCACGCAACTTCCTTAACTTATATAACCACTGGAAATAGATGCATATAACTATAAAATATTATTCATATTAAGTATACAATCATATTATTATGTCTTCATTCATATTTTAAATAGGTACTTATGTATTGATAGAAGAAAAAAGAACTGACATCAATATGACCCTAGGCTAAGTACGAGAAGATTGGTTTGGTGGATGACATAAGCGTTGATGACGTCAAGAGAGTGTAGCATAGAGTATCTACATCATATAACAACTGATGTAAATGGGATGCTAATCAACACAAACACTCTTCTAGTGTTTTGTGTTCTCTTCAACTAAATTTAATTAACCCTCAACCGTATTTCATCGTGTTCCTGTTCTCCTGTCACTTGTCAATCACGACTTACAAACCATAAATGAACCATATGAAACGAATTAAGTTTTTAAAGCTGTCTCTAAAAGTCTAGTAAAAAGTGCACTCCACTAAAGTGTAAATGTAAATAGACATTTTAATGTCACCTCTAGAAGAGAAGGATTCATGATGACAGACTTTTAATACAATTATTAAGCATAATAAAATATAAAACTTGGCACTAAATCTGATTAAGAGGTACTACACGTGTATTCATATAATATAATCTCACCTTCCGTTTAGTTAGAGAAATAATATTATAATGCTCTTGATTTTCCTGTCTTGTCATGGTCATTTATTACACAGTGTCACCTTCATCTACTGACATATTCTTTTTATGATGTATGTATGTGTCTACTGATGCTTGGTACTTTATAATAAGATATATGATATATTATAAAAGCTCATGAGAGAATCTTATTGAATTGAATGAATTGAATTTAGCAATCCATTAGTAAGGCTTCCTCTCTTTCATTTATATAAAAACTAACATCGATTAACCTTCTTCCTGCTCTATCTAACTACTTAGTCAAAACACTGTGAACCTTGACATTTACCAGTTGAAAAAAGAAACAAGTTCCTCACCTAAATACCACAAAGATGTATATGTAATTATAAAAAAAACAATATGTATAGCGGAATTTTTTTCCTGAAAATACAGGAGTGTATTATGTACTCTCTACGCATATTTAAAACATGTTTTTGTTGCTTTTTTCGATAAGAAAAAAGATACATTAGCTCATCTAATAATGAGTCATCTCTCTCTCTCTCTCGAGTCAAGAAGAGTCAAATATCACGTAAATTCTAAATGCCTCGCCCTTTAGCTTTTCCTATAAAGTTGGTCACTGTCCTCTACTTAATTTCTGAGCCAACATTCATTCGATGTATAGATTTTAATCTCTCAAGTATTTATCAAGAAGATGATGGCGATAATATTTTGGTCATGTTGACAGAAAACAGTATCACTTTAAAAAGTGAAAAGTGAACTAGGTTAGCATGTCTTGAAAAACATTCTCAATCATCTTTCACTACTAACGCCTTTGCATTGACGTTGACGAGTCAAGTTCACTAAACCGTGTTCGTCTTCTATATAATTCCTTTGCTACATCTCTCTAAAGATTTTTCTTTGCTATTTTTAACATTTTGCCAACACATATGCCTACAAACAAATACTGCTATCCAACTAAAAGAACTACATAGGTCATGTTTGTCAGTACAAAATCCAATCTTCCACCTACGTCGTCACCCTACATTTCATGTTTTACGACCTTCTCAAGAGAGAATTCTATGAAAAACATATACAAGTGGATTATAATAATAATATCCGAATCCGAAAGTGAAACAGTTGCAATCCATTACTCACACATTAGTCTCGATGCGTTTTCTAATATTATTATTGAAACATTTGCCATTTTTTCTAAATAACGTTTTCAATCTCAATGAAATTTTTTAAAGACCTAGGTGAAATAAATATAAAGTCGTTTACCTAATTCCACTTTTCCAAGTGTTTCTTTTTAGTAGTTCAAACTGGTTTTGCTATTTGATGAGAGCTTTATAATACTTAAATAAATGTGTGCTATTACGTTTTTTAATGTTCACACAAGATGATAAATATGTAGAGAAGAACCAATCATATAATAATATGATTTCTTCTATAAACTATCATATAATAAAAGCACAGTTGTTGCATTTGAAGAATAAACTAGGAAAAGCTATTTTTAAATAAATACTTTTCCTTATTCTATGATAGTACACTCTCAGAGTCTCTTCTTGAATTCAGATGAGGCAAAAACGTTCTTTAAAATAAAGCACTGTATTTTAACTGTAACTGGTTGGCAACTACTCAACACTTTGGCAGGATGTCAAGAAAAAATAAGAGAATTTTCAAAATACTTTGAGGAGACTCTTCAATAAATTTAATACGTAAAAGCTATATGGATAACTTGACACAATCAAAGAATGTATTCACTCTTTAGGTACTTACAATACTAATAAAAAAATATTTGGATGTATCAACTGAAAAAAATATGTCTTCTTTTTCACAAGAAAAAAAAAATTGCACTTTTATATGAATACTTTAAATTCAAAAATAAAGATTGATGATGATGATGTGACTCTGACAAAAGCTATAATTGCACTGGTTCATTTCATAAGTGAGATTGGTCAGTTTATATAGACTTTGTATGCAAAAATTTTGCACGTAGGTAGAAAACACACAAGATACCTAACATTTTAGATTATCTCCATTGTCGCCACCACCGCAAGTTTCCTTATTTGGACCAAGTTTACTTTTCTAGAGTGTGTAAAAGATGTGTGATGATGATGATGCCATCATACTACCTTATGTATATTGTCTCAATTGGCAAAACCGATACACATGAGTGCTATAAGTATATTGTCTAAACCTCTTTAACTCTAGATCCTTCCTGCGTGTGGGATGATTTTTTTTGACCGGAGGTGGAGAAATCATTGAATTAGTTTTAAAATGCCAAATTAATTTCAACTACTGGAGAAATACAAATATTCATAGACCCAAAGTACATACATCTAGTTTACTTTTATCAAAAGTTGTCGGGAGATTCTGAATCGAATTTGAGTGGCGTTTAGCTTCTTATAGAAATAGAAATATAAAGATACTGAAAAAACAATGTAATGTCCAACTACGACTCCAATTAGTTGCGAGTTGACATAAAAATGTGCACCCTACCTTTCAATTTAGATGTTTTACATTTCTTGCAATAGTATAGTTCCAGCAATTTGTCGATTTTTGAAGGTTAAATTTTATGGACAAGTGAGCCCGAGCTTGTTTGCAAAAAAGAGCACTTAAATTCCTTATAAGGCGAGTTGTCTGTCTTTATACAAGATAAGATGTAATGAATGTGTATAAACAAACATCCTACACACAC
>VCNE01000422.1:0-10447 GCA_009869805.1 Oncopodura yosiiana | reverse complement strand
CTCCCACTATTATAATACACAACTTTCTCTCAATCCGGACTAAATATGCTGGTGCATGAAATGAATGCATATTCTATAAAGGAAAGCTTGAATGTTGATGACAGAGCATAGAGTTAAAGTGAAGTAGCTTTCTTATATACAAGTCCAGATGCATATACTATATATATAGTGGGCATTAGCTATATACGACGATGACTTTTCACTAATCTTGTCGTCCTTGTGTAAAATGTGTACTTTCATATTGTACAACGCATTCTGAGCTCTCACTCTTACTTTCTAAATTCAATGTGTACACAGGAAAGAGAAGAAGAGAGAAAAGAGCAGCTGAAGTTTTTGGTTTTGCTAGCAAATGGTAACAGACGTTGGTATGAATTTGGTTGTGTGACAATATATGAAATGGATACAACATACTTGGTGTTTGTCATGTGTACTGTATATATATGTAGTGGTACATGAGAGAGCTTGTGTAAAGCTCTCATAAATTTTTCAAGCATGACGATGGAGAGAAAAGCATGTCATACATTTTACTTGCCATACCATATGACGCACTATGACTATACTATTATAAAACTCATGTAGTTTATAAACTCAGCTCAATTCTGAGAGTATAAGCATAAAAAAATTGTACAGAAACGATGACTGCATTTACCATCATGTACATAGAAGAGTGTAGATTTTACATAGAGATTAATCGATTAAGTTAAAAAAATATATAATGTAATAGTATAGGGTTAAAAGTAATATAAGGTTTAGAAAAAATGTTGTGGCTAAAGCAAATATAAAATCTGCAAACTCAGCCAACCATGAAAGTAAAGTAGCAGGGAGGGAGGGAAACACTTTTCTACAGAGTGCAAGAAGAAAAAGGATATGTAAAGGTCTTTGGCCTTTAGTTCAAGAAATATATTTCACAACTCTGTCTCTTCTATTTTTCAACTCTACCTTTCTTTACAATACTATTCTACTTTTTTCTCACTCTCAAGTAACAAATAGATATATATAGAAAAGTATGAATTTTTGCATCTTTTAGAAAAAGTAGATGTAAAGTAGATATATATGAGTAAAACTCTCAAAAGTTTGAAATGGATTACAGATATTACTTTCGTGTTACCTAACGCTCACTCACGAAAGACGTTGTTAGACAGAGAGAGAGATACATACATTCATGCGCCTAAAAACTTTTCTTGCTTAATAGTGAGTGAATGTGGCAAAAGAAAAGAGAGAAAGTGACAAAGTTTTTCAAAAAGATTCTTTTTTTGTTTACCTGACGAGTATCTCGTTGGTTGAGTTTGTTGTCGATAATCTGTCCTTTGCCTAGGCATTGAGCCATACCTTTGATTTATAAAAGAGTGTATAAATTTTTTGTTTTTGTTTCATTTCGCTGTATAACATACCATAGTTGTTGCTCTCCTCCACGTGTTGTAATACTAATTCGATGATCACTACCAGTTCTTGGCATTCCTCTCATTCTTCCAGGACCACTTCCATGTCGTCTAGGCCCAGTGTAAAATGTATGAACTTTTTCAGCTAGTGACTCCAAAGTTTTTGGATAAGTTCTGTCAAATGGTTGAAAGTGTGAGGTTTCTTCCTGGACCACTTCCATGTCGTCTAGGCCCAGTGTAAAATGTATGAACTTTTTCAGCTAGTGACTCCAAAGTTTTTGGATAAGTTCTGTCAAATGGTTGAAAGTGTGAGGGCACCATAGAAGATCTAGGTTGTTCAGTAATCACTGGTGGAGGTGGTGGTTGATACGAGATTGATGACTGTGATGGTGGTCCATCTTCTGATGTCCGATACCATTCATATAGGAGGATAAGATGATTGCTGTGATGATGGACGTTGTTGTTCAGAGCGAGAATCATAATAGTCATATTGTCCACGACGCATTGGAACTGGAGGTTGTGGAGGTTCCAATCTTAAATAAAAAAGAAGAAAAAAAAACTCAATCTTCTTCTTTAACAATAAAGTTTTTTTTCAGCTCTCTCTCTCTCTATATATATATTACTATAAGTTGAGCATATAAAAATAGCAACAACATGAGAAAAGGAAACTTTCTTCATAGTGATTAATTATACATGCTGAGCTTTCTGTTGACAGCATAAACACTATGGCAAATGTGTATAATTTCAAATCACTCTTTAAGATATTCTGCTTAGATTGTTGTTGTACGTGTGTATATAGTGTGCATTATTATAGAGCAAGCAAAAGGCTATTACAATACTTTGCATTATTATTTCCATCAATTTCTTCACTTAAACAAGTTTCCTCACTATATTTATATCCGTTGATACAGTGTTGTGCATTGTGACAGGACACATTAGAGAGTTGAAAAATAGCTTTCTTCCTTCTTATATATTCAACTTATATCGTGTCTATCTGGATATTTGTATTACAATACTATTTTGTAGAGAAGGAATGAATGATGACTACACAACACTGCCTTTTCTAGAGACTTTCGCCCTTATACATATATAAATACAGTATATATGCTATCGAATGAATGAAGAAATTGACATGACACACAAGTACATACAATATAAGAAGAACTTTGCAGTAAGCGGGTGTGTCAACATTAAAGTCAAATTCCAAGACTCGCTATTATTATTATTATTATTATTATTGTATATGTATGTATGTACACATGTACATAGGTCATTTTCGACATTGCATTTTGCCTTTGCGTGTTTATTGAGTGCTAAACTACAACAGAATAAGAAAGACTATATATATATATATATATACACATATGCAAAAGTAAAGCTTGAAAGGTAAAGCCAAAAAACTACTATCAAAATTATGGCATATAGCCAACAGACAGCAATTTAGTCACGGAGATGAAAATTTCTTTTTTTTGATAGTAGACACAAGAGAAAGCTAAAAGAGTTTTGAGAGAGATCAAATGTCTTCCTCTTACCGGAAATCATCGTGTCTTGAAATACGTGAGTAATCACCAGCCGTCACGTCTGGTAACTGTTGTTGTTGAATTGGTAAATTTGCATAAGTTTGATATGAAGCAGGTCTAGGAAGTGATTGTGGATGATATCCATAAGGAGGTGCAGAACGATCACTTATTTGAGGTTGTACTCCAAAAATACGTTGACCTTGTGTTGGCATTTGACCACCACTTGGAGCTCGTCCTCGACCAAATGAGCCACCTGCATATGGATGATGACTCATTGTATGAGGATGATGTTGTTGTTGTTGACTGTAGCGACCATCATATTGAGCTGCTTGTGGTCCACCATGATGAGGATGACGACTCATCATATGTGGAGCACCACCATTTTCCTCATTTGACTCTTCATATTGTTCTTCTTCAACTTCTTTTTTAATCACAACTACAGGTGGAACTTTTGACTCTTGTCGTAGCATTGATTGCGATTGAGTCATTCTTCCTTTACGTTGACGTATTGTTAGTACTAGTCGACGAGGTATGGACATTATAATTACTACATCATCTAAACTCATATGTGTTACATCAACTAAATTGACTGCCAAGATTTCATCTCCAACTCCAAGACAGCCGCTGTTAAACACTGCACTCTCAATTGCAATTCTGGAAATGAAGACTCCATCATAGCGATCTAAACCATTACCTTCTCTTATATACAAGCCTAATGTTTGTCCTGGGCGCTTTACTATTTCAACAAAGTGTACTGTATGCAAGCCATCCTACGACAAAGAGACAGAAAATATAGAAATTATTAGTTGGTCTTTAATTAATTACATTATAACACTATATATAAGAAATATATATACCTGCATCGATAGGAACTTTCTAACGTGATCTGTGATATTATCATGGAATTAAAAAAAATTTTAATTTTGAAGTAGTTTTTGAATAAAAATACAATAAAGCTTCTTTCTATAATTTATACCTTGAAACATTCTTGAAAAAATCCTTGGATCAAGAACTCTAACAAGCATTTCCCCTCTACGTTCAACAGCAGCCAAAGCCGCAGATGTTGTAGCGTCATGATCATTTTCCACAGCTTCCAATTGTCGAAATATTTCACTAGAAATTCCGCTAACCTGTAAACCAGAACCAATATGTTTTTTTTTGTAGAAATTTAGAATTTGTTTATCAAGAAGGTGATTTTAGTATAATATATGTATATGTAAGAAATTGACATTCGAAACATGAATCTGAAAAGAGTCTACAAGCTTTTCTTCCGGAACCAAGTTTAGCAATATCAAATGATTTACGAAGAGTCATGAAATAAAATCCAATCGTTTTTGGAAACTGTTCTCCTCTCTTTTTACCAAAAACGAACGAACACTTCAANAAATGATTTACGAAGAGTCATGAAATAAAATCCAATCGTTTTTGGAAACTGTTCTCCTCTCTTTTTACCAAAAACGAACGAACACTTCAAGAGAGAGTACACCGTTATAACTCTTATATACTCTAACGGTACCACAGTGGATAGATATAAATATCAAATATATATATTATATAGGGAGAAAGCTTTTTTGAAAGAAAACTTGGCTGTGTTGAAATTACTTTGTTACCTTCTTTTATATTCCCTCTTGTAACATGAAAGGGAACATCTTACTAGTTTTGTGAAGCCGTCTCTCTAACTTAAACACATTACATAAAACCTAGTGATGTAACACGTATAGCACTTATACAGTAAAAAAACGTGTACTTAAACAAAATTGCGTTTGCTTTTTACTTCTTTTTATGTATAATACTCTAGTTTATGTAATAAATATTAGTCTACATGATGTCTATTTTTATTTAGGCTAATAACTAGCGTGTAATATATTTTCTCATGATTTTTACCATTAGCAATTTAACTCTCTTCCTTTCTATACATATACCATTATCATTAAATGAAAGGGTATAATACAAAATTACAATATATAAATTCTCTCAAGAGCAAATGACAATTGTAGAAAATGGCCAACCTCTTCTTCTACTAAAAGATGAACGCTCTTTCCTTTTGTTGTCGTCTTTGTGGCTGCAAATTTATTTCCTGTCTAAATTTAGTGTTATTATTGTCTCAAGGAATTTTGCAACTCATTAATTTTCTTGAGTTATATAACTTTCTCAAAATAAGAAAAGGTATTCTCCTCACATTCTCTCAGTACATTTTAATTGCATGGCAATTACTACAAAATTTAGTGTACTGTAAAGAAAGGGCAATGCACTGCAATAAACTACTTTTAGAAACACGTATAATATATTAGTTCACAATAACGTCATAATTAAAGAATAAATACAGAAGAAGAAAATATTAATACGACTAACTTTTGTAGACTCTTTATAGTATATGTATATATCTTACATAGATACACATAGATATATTTATTCAGCTTTTATACTATTCAACTAGAACTCTCTTTACGTAAGTAACAACTTTGCCTCACTACGTATGTAGCTGTCTAATCCTATTATAATAATAAGAACTTGACATTTTGAAAGCACTGACTGAGAGAGAACTGACACAAAGTTAGTTTTGGGTGTTGGTGCTGAAAAGCATATTGACGTACATTTCAACATTTTCAACACGACTTGATTCCATTCACAACTTATTACTAATGCCTAGTCTCTCTACATATAGGAAGGAAGGAAGGAACTTTAGATTTAGACTTTAGATTCAGAGAGAGAGAGAGAGTTTTAAGTTAGTAGTGTGGGTTGGAGTACTCAAAAGGTATTATGAAATGAAAAGGATCTTTATAATGCAATATTATTATGACGAATGTAAAGTGAAAGGACACATATTGCTTGCGGGAAGGATTTAGAAGAGTTGAGAATATAGAATAGAGAGAGAGAGTTGAATGTTGAATTGAATTTGCTGTTGAGAGTGACAGAAAAGAGAGAAAGTATTATATGTGTGAAAGAGAGGAAGTGAAGCAAGAGATTAAATGCTGACTGAATAAATATATCAGAGTTGAGTATGGATGGAGTATATAAAAAAAGGTGAAAAGCTTTTATTAGCCCTCAAGCATTTTGCGTAGTTGTAGTAAAAGGTTAAAGTGTCAATAGTGTGACAAATAAAATAATGTTTTTTACATGAAAGTAAATGTAGAGTTTAATTACTGTTAAAATATATTCTGAATGTTGTTTGTAAAATGTTAACGTATCATCGTCTTGAA
Organism: Oncopodura yosiiana; assembly: GCA_009869805.1. Classification (NCBI taxonomy): domain Eukaryota; kingdom Metazoa; phylum Arthropoda; class Collembola; order Entomobryomorpha; family Oncopoduridae; genus Oncopodura; species Oncopodura yosiiana. The sequence continues at coordinate 4,348 of VCNE01000422.1, read as the reverse complement.
AGCATGAACTTTCTTCAACTTTCCCAACAAACTTGAGAGACAACAAAAACTCTTCTTTAGAGCCAAGTTACTAACAATGTATGAATTATTCAGTCCTTACTCAAACAAACATTGAAGGCTGATTCTCTCTCGTCTTTTAGTATATACTTTCACTATCAACTTTGGACATATTGACCAGACCAAACAGTTATAATATAACTAGCTACTCTCTTTGCTACTACTACTACATATGATTGAAATCGATCCATTTCTATCTTCTCTTCTGTGAAATTTTTTGTGTTCTTCTCGTTCCTTTCAAATCTCAATAGTATACTCTAATATTCAAACTTTTCATTTGACCACTATGATATTATATAATAACTAGAAGATATTGTTTCGAGTGTTGACTTTCACTAGAGCTTTCACTACTGTGTACAGCGTCGAGTTTTGTGATCATTGAATTGTTGTATTGTAATGTAATAAATACAGAGTATACTAGAAAGAGAGATAGAAAGCATCAAAAACATCCATTCAATTGTGATTCAATTCATTTTAGTAAATGTTACTGCAGCATTGCGAGACAGATAGTATATATTGTGGCTTCAATTGCAAACGACTAACCACATAATACAAGAACAACATAGTCAAAAGAACATAATGCAAATTGTAAAGAGTCATCTACTACTATAAACTAAATAATATGAACAGACCACTATGTACAAGCATTGAGAATGATTTAATCAGAAATTATGAGGTTGACTAAAACTACATATACATATCGAGTCTAGTTGGCGACTTTAGCTGCTTTTTTGGCTCGATGCCTAGTAAATGCATTGCATCCTACATTTGATTTATTTCTTTTGCCCAATTTGTTCATCGTATAATTCAATTTTAAGTTCTGTCAAGTAGAAGGGAAGGTTTGTTTGTATCTATTTATCAACTATCAAAAACGGTTCTCTTTCTATAATTTTATATTGAATGGCAACATACTTCATCGAACAACAGCATGAGGTGACAATGCAATTAGCAAGAGAAAGAAAAAAGAACCTTTCTATTTGAACTACAGATTTCTTTCTACCTTGACACATTAAAAATGACTACAATCTTCTTATCCTCACTCAAGTTTCTACACTTCCGGACGGACGACTTTCTACAAATAAGCAACCAATTCTTTTTCCTAACCATTTGTTAGCTTTTTTTACAATTCTACTTTAATATTACATTATTTACCTCTAGTATACTAGCTCTCGTGTTTGCCATGAACAGCACGTTTACACACTTAAAAATGGTGCTATGGCTAGTTCTCTCTAAAGGTCTAGGAGTATATTCTCAAAATAAAATGCATGTATCTATACTATATAACTACTACTTTTAAGAACACTCCTTTTTGCCTGATCTAGTTCGATCAATACATTGAACTCTTAAAGCAAATCAATTCTCTCTCTCTCTCTCTCAACTCTACTCAACCTCTACTAACACAACGACTACATGTAAAAAACCGTATAAGCAACATTATTGAGAGCAGCGATATCAACACATAGTTTTCCTTCGAACTCTCCCAACCTTCCTTACTACTACACGCCTCTTAGAGAATTTTCAATTATAGCGACGAACCATGCTACTTTCACTTCCTGTCTTGTTCCTTATGTCCCTTTTGGCGAAAGTTGTGTGACAACTTTAGTATTGAGAGTATTCTCAAAGCAATCTTAGTCTCTGCTCCTTCTTATATCTATCTATCTATGTATCCTAAAACGTAAATGAACACTCTACTCCTAAGACTATACCTATATACTACTTATATGTAATATAACAAACCAAGTTCCCAGCATTCACTTTAGCTTCTTCTTTTTTTCTCTCATGTTATCATGTATGCTCATCACATCACCGGAAGAGAAAAGAAATAGTACAATTTCAACTAAAAAGAAAACCCATCACGCTTCTTCATTACACGCAACATACACAATAAGAAACTCTCATATGTTTTCTCCCAATCAAGACTATATACTTACTACAGAAGAAAATAACTCTACATGTTTCATGTCGCATAGATTTAGTGATGAAAAGTGAGAGATAATATACAATGCATTGCAATATACAAGAGAGTAGAAAATAAGATGTGTGTTAAACATCATAGAGGTTGAGGTCAAATCAAATAGAGAAAGAAAATGTGTGTAGAACGAGACTATTGCACTTGCCTACTATTGTATATTGTAACTATTTACACCGTATAGTGTAATATATATAGTACAGGCAGAAGAAAATGGGAGAAAAAAGTCACATAACCTAAAAGGTTGTACTAGCATATAAATACAAGACAGTAAGAAAGAAAAGAAAGTAGAAAGAAAATGGAAGAAGAGAGAGAAAATGGAGAAAGTGAAACGAGAAAAGTGTACGTTTTATACTCGTTTTCCAAGATGCGTTTTATACTACACACACACTTTTTGTATGTTGTGCACACACACACATGGAGAACGAGAGATGTATTATCTTTTCCTTAGTGTTAGTGTATATGAGAAGAACACGCGTGAAAAAGTATGGTATACTATAGCTGATTCCTTTTTTTTAGTAAAAAGAAAGCTAAGTGTAGGCGGGATAGAGATTGCAGTCTGGTTTCTATTGGGATTTCGTTCATGTGGAAGACTCTTTTTTCTATTTTCAGTTGATTTTATTCTTAGTATTCTTAGTTTATCTTTCTGAATAGTTTCTCCAAGGATGTATAGCTACCACAGTGAAAGAGAGAGAGAGAGATATCTCTTTCCAGAGGATAAGATATGTATGTTACGTGCAAGTGTTGGAAAGAAAGTGATAGAGAAAGGCATCCAAAGACCAAAAGGACGAGCCATGAACCAAAACCAAGTCAAGTCTCTCTCTCTATTTTCCTATTCTATATCGTATATATGTCTCTTATACTTTTACTCTATGTCTTGTCTCTGTGGACTAGATACAGTTAGATAGAGATAATAAATGAGTGCCAAGAGCTGACAGGGAATTAAGAGAAGGAAAAGACTTCTGTATGAGCACGAGACTCACTCTATTCTTTTTGTTTTGTATTTTCCTTTAGATGTGTGTACTATGTGTACTTGAAGAAGAAGAAAAATACAATAGTACCAGTAACGAACAACTCTCTATTTATATATAGTATATAACTGTCTTATATAAGCAAACAGTTAAACACCATAAAACGTAAAAGAAAAGCTCAAGACGCTAAATGACCTTTAGCAATATAAGGTTTTATGTCTGTTTTATGTGTGCATAAATAAATGTTTTCTTTTTACCTTGCGGAAATCAGGTTGAAGAACCATTGGTGGTAGTTGACCAGTGCCGCTAATGACACCACCTCGCCCAGCACCTGATGGTAATGTTGATGTAATTTGAAGATGATGCCTTGGACTAGGACTGGCTGCAATATCCCTGCCTTGATCCTAAATATTTAGTAGAACGCAAGAAAAAAACACAGAAAGAGAGAAAAAAATCGTCATAAATCATGCAGTAATGTCAAAAACCCATTTTTCATATAAATGTCTAGAGCGAAAAAAAGAGAGACACACTGGAGAAACTCATTTCTACATCGTTATTTCTCATTGGCTTTTGTATACTAAAGTGCTAAGTGTTATTCAACTACTTGCACTACTCACGCATTTTTGAAACTTTCTCTAGTATTAGAGATTCATAGAGTAGATGAGATTATTTTTTTCTAGATTTTTTTACTAGTACTTTTGTACACTCTAGAGATTTATAAACCAAACTTATTTCTCTCGTATCTCTCCTATACATACATATGACATTTTATATTACTTAAGTACTAAATCACTTGAAAAGGCAACTATGCGTATAATATTGAGTCAGGCATATAAATATCTAATATATATATATATATATTTTCTAGTCTCAATTTCTCACCAAACTACATTACACAGTTCAACAGTCAAAGCATTTTATGTTGAAATGTAACTACAAACACCAACCAAAATGTTTACATTCAATAATTGGATTGATATACTGCGGAGAAAACCTTCTAATTAACTCTCTTTACACATATATGCACAACACACTCATAGTTATATGTATACAAAGTTAATAATACAGAGAAATATTTCTACACTAATAAAATATCAACTACTATATGTATATATATTTAATACTTTCACTTTCACAACGATTGGAAACTACATGATTAGTTATTAAAGTATATTATATACCTTCTTGGTTAGATAAAAAATTTAATAAAGAAATAACTCAAAAAGAAAATTTTCTATTAAGGTTAGAATGTTAGTACATATAATATGAAATAATACAACTAAAAAGGTCAACAAGATAATTTTTACTTTTTTAGCATTTCTACTGCTGCGAAGGTTAGTTAGCCTCGAAA
>VCNE01000420.1:0-25638 GCA_009869805.1 Oncopodura yosiiana | reverse complement strand
CTATTGTATTAAAGTCTATAAAATACAGCAGCTAAAATTTGATGTTGAGAGAAATTAATATTGTTTTGCTTTATCTTTCTGGAGAAAGTAATTTGTCCCTATATATGCTTGCTACATCCAATTTTTGATTATATTAATTACTAATTTTTATTTTACATCTATTTACTCGGTAGTGTTGGATCAAGTGGACCCAATGTTTAAGAAACTCCATAAGCTCCCATGTTAGAACTTAGAAGAAAAAATCTCTCAGTGAGCAAGTGGACCCAATGTTGAAAAACTTAGACAAAATTCTTGTTGCGCAAGTGGACCCAATGCTATAAAACTTAGAAAAAATCACATCTAACTCAAGTGGACCCAATGTTATAAAACTTAGAAAAAATTCTCTCAGTGAGCAAGTGGACCCAATGTTTAATAACAGTCCGCTAAAAAGCACAACTTTGAGTTTACCTTCTTCTAGGAGCTTAGTTTAATAGCAGATCTAACCTAACCTAAATTATGCTAGGAAATTAGGAGATCTAACCAGTCTGGTGTAAGGCTATAGCCTATCCTAACATAATTTAGGATAGGTTAGATCTGTGTTACAAATTAACCTCCTAGTAGCAGGATATATTAGTGTGTACAGTGACTGTTTTGTTTCTCTTGTATGTGTTATTATTTGTAGAAAATTAGATTATAATAATTGTTATATATTTCATTTATTTGCCATCTTCATCCTTTTTGAACTTGAAAAATCTAAAATAATTCAAAAAAATCTAAAAAACTTGAATTTTTTCAGATTTATCTAAGTTATTAAACATTGGGTCCACTTGCTCACTGAGAGAATTTTTTCTAAGTTTTATAACATTGGGTCCACTTGAGTTAGATGTGATTTTTTCTAAGTTTTTTAACGTTGGGTCCACTTGCTCCCTGAGAGAATTTTTTCTAAGTTTTTTAACATTGGGTCCACTTGAGTCAGAGGTGATTTTTTCTAAGTTTTTTAACGTTGGGTCCACTTGCTCCCTGAGAGATTTTTTTTTCTAAGTTTTATAACATTGGGTCCACTTGAGTTAGATGTGATTTTTTCTAAGTTTTTTAACGTTGGGTCCACTTGCTCACTGAGAGAATTTTTTCTAAGTTTTATAGCATTGGGTCCACTTGCGCAACAAGAATTTTGTCTAAGTTTTTCAACATTGGGTTCACTTGCTCACTGAGAGATTTTTTTCTTCTAAGTTCTAACATGGGAGCTTATGGAGTTTCTTAAACATTGGGTCCACTTGATCCAACACTACCATTTACTCTTGCATAAGACGACAAAAACAACAGGCTATATATATAAATACACAACATTTCATACATATATGTAGTATAGCTTACAACTGTATAAATGCTCTATATATGTGATTATACATATATATAGCACGTACTTTATATTTGAGTTTATATACATTTGAAAGTCCATGGACGTTCTCTCGGCAAGTTTGACAAAACCGAAAACCCGGGTAGTTAGATACGCCCATTTCTAGATAGATTTCTATTGTTCACACTCCCGCAATATGCTTTTCCTTACCTAAACCTTCTCTTTACTCCTTTCTCCCTTTATATTATATACATACACACAAGACCACCACACTACTGACTACACTATTACCACCACCAACCAAGCCAGTATAGCACACTCTCATTCCATCACTTTCCCATTTGATTTGATTTCATTTTATTCCATGCTCTTGACTTGAGTTGACTTCTCTCTAATCAACACCACCAGCAACTGCAGACGAGACAACCAACCAGTAGTATTACTATTTACATTTTCTCCTCTGTAAGAAAAACTTTAAAATTGTACAAAAAGTCTTCTTGTGTAAAATAAATATTAGTGGTGACATTAGTGAAATCAAATGAGGAAAAAGTTTGTGTGTATTTAATTAGTCATCCAACGAAACTTTGTAAAAAAACTTTCTCTCACTTTTCTCTCTGTAAAGAAATGTGTCATTAGGCTAAGGAAAAAGAAAGTCGTTTCTGTTTCCTGAGTGTCGCATAAATTCTAATGTTATGTTAAGTGTTTACCTCAACAAACTGTGCATATAAATAGCTACGCTTTCCTTATATGCGAGAGAGTGAAAGTTTTGTGAAAGTAGAAAAGGTACAAGAAAAAAAGAAAGGGGTGAGTTTCTCACTGTACCCCATTGTAAGTTGATAAGAAAAAATCATGTTGTTCAAGTGAAAGCATCCAATTGTGAAATCCACATAATAAAAACACAGAGAAACTAAGTAAAGCGGATAATAGCTTATTAAAAAGAGACTATAAGATTGTATGATATTACACTACAGAAAGTGATAAGCTTAGAGAGAAAAGAAATTTAGTAGGTATAAGCCTATAGGCTACAAAGTGTAAGAAGAAAGTTAGAAAAGAGAAAAGGATCTTAGGTTAATTTGATAACTTTCTACTTCCTCTTCTCTACTACTGTGTTTCTCTTTATATTAGTTCTCTTATTACTGTCGTCGTCTTTTATACATTTTATGCTATAATCTCTTTCTCTTCCTTCAGCTTAAGGGAGAAAGAGAGCTAAGTAAAGACAAAGTGTAGAAAATAAGAGAGATGAAAATGAAACTGAGTGGGAATTAGTGTTGTAATTAAGTTGTGTCTTGTGTTTCTAATAATATCTACTTATATAGAGGAAGAAGTGAGATGTTGTTGTTGGAGAGGAAGTAGTTCTTTTATTAGTGTGTACATTGTATACATACATATGTAAGGGTTTTTTGTATGTTGGAAAATAGAAGAAAGTGTAACAAGTTGATAATTCATTAATAAAGAAAAGAATAAAAGTGTCAACATGCATCTCGCAAGTGAAATCAGTTTTATTACGGAAACATATCATAAATTGGCTACTGAGGTAAACTTGGACTCCATTTGAAATATATTTTAATACAATGGCACACTTAAGGAGCAATCTGGTTTCCTCTTTTTTTTCTTGAAATCTTCATAATATAGGTAATGGCCGAAAGAGCACTGACTGAAATGTTGTCAGATTCGCCAGGAGGTGAATTAGTAAGAACCGGAAGTCCGAACTTAATATGCTCAGTATTGCCACCACATTGGCGATCAAATAAAACACTACCAGTAGCTTTCAAGGTATCTAAGAGCATAGTTTTTACGTTCTTTGAGGGGTGAGAAAGTAAAGTGAAAGTTTTTTCCTTCCTCTCTAAAGGTAATCGCCCTAGGAGAAATAATGGATGGAACTTTAGTCACAGTTCGAGCAGGGAATGATGATAATTTTTGTGGAGAGCTTAGAAATGCTACAGCCATTATGAAAAATCAAGTAGCCAAATTTAATGGTAGGCATTGTTGAAAATACTTTTATACAAAATTATATTGGTGAGATAATAATTCTCATTGTTCTTCTTTGCAGACTTGAGATTTGTAGGAAGATCAGGCCGCGGTAAGGGTAAACGTGAATAAAGATTATTGTACAACTAATGATGAAAATGATTGTTTTTTTATTCTTTTTGATAAAATAGGAAAGAGTTTCTCGCTAACTATCACTGTAGCAAGTTCGCCACCTCAAGTTACAACTTATAATAAAGCTATCAAAGTAACTGTGGATGGTCCAAGAGAGCCACGTTCTAAAACACGTAATAAAGTCAATATTATAATATGTTTTTTTGGACTTTGTGACTAATTAACATTTTAATCTCATTAAAGGTCAACAACAACAGTTTCATTTTGGTTTTGGTCAACGAGCATTTTTAGGAGGCTATTACAGGAGCTTTGGATCATTTGAATCGCTCTGCAGACTTTGCAATGACTTTGAGTAGAATGCCGAATTGTCAAAGTATGTTTTTAAATTACTAATTAACAATCTAATCTAGGGGTAATGTGTGAATCATAGAAATAAATTTTATCTCTTCACAATAGTTAAATTAGTAGATTATTACACAATACAATATATAAAACGACACAATGAAACTAGCCACCACCAACAACCACCACTCAAAACGATGAAGTGAGTCATAGTGAGAGTTTCAATTGAGTGATATTGGTTTTTGGTTTGGTCTTTTGCTCTCCTCTGTTGTCTTTGGTTTTATTGTTGACTAGTGTGGCTTTTTGGTTTTTGGGCTAGTTTTATAGTCTCGTCTACTAGTGTGCTATTGCCACCAAAGCACCACGACCACCACTACTAGTAATGCAATCGGCAATGGCAACAGCAGAGTATATATATATAGTAGTGGTTAAGTAGTGACCTCAACAACTTGGTTAGTTTGCGTTTTGCATCATTTTCAATTGTTTGTCCTTCTCTTTTCACTTACCTTTATATATACATATAATGTCATCCTACTATTGCTCATTTACTTTTTAACTTCCTTATTTTTTACTTCTATATAGTCACATTTCACCCCATATCTAGTTAAATGACACTATATAATGTTGAACTTTACAACACATATATGTATATGTTATATTGGTGAGCTTAAACATGTAATACTCGGTTTTTGGTTTTGATATATAGATATGAGTCAAACATTTGGTTTGACCTCAGCATCCTCTAACCATCATTGGGGTTATTCATCACCATACTCAACGTATTTGGGAAGTGGCTTCCCAAACACTCTACAAGTATGTTAAATTTCATCATCTCTTTTTATGTGTAATGTGTATCTGTATCTTTATGTATGTCCCATGTCACTCTTATTACTAAAAATACTTTCACCATCATATGTACATACCTTACTATAGAAAGTAATTCCCTTTATACTTACCTATAATATGAGGCCTAAAGATATATAACAAGATTTTCATTTTGTAAATGCTTGAGTGTAGTAGTAGAATTCAAGTATGTGTGATATGAGAGTATGTTTAAATTCCATCTATTAAAACTTGCTTTTCTAATTTTCACATAACTAACAAGAGTGAGTAGTGAAATTTATATATTATATTGCATTAGTAGCTCATTTTGTAGAAGGAAGTAAATGTAAAGTTAGTGCAAGGGGTAAAAGTTCATAGGTAGAGAAACGGCATTTCAATCTTCTGTACTTCCATCCTTTATTTATGCACGATTTCCCTGTAGATGAGCGATTTGGTAGTTTTCACCCATCTTTATTGCATATATTTCTATGTCTCAACATACTAAGAGAGAAAATGTCAAGTTTTAATTTGTAAGTAAAGCTTAGACCAGTTTCCAAAACTCAGAGACAACGACACAAAATTTTAGGAGAAATAGTTGGAGAAGCAAACTACTAGTAACTACAACCAAAGTTGAACCATGCATTATTCTGCATGAAGTTTAATAATGCATCAGAATGACTTTGGAATATGTATGAATACCAAAAGAGAAGAGTAGTATAGTAAGTTTTGCTAGGCTCAAGTTGCAGAGCAATGTTGATCACGTCAACCTAGTTAGAGAGCAGAGTGTACTTATGGCATTTCATATAATTCACAGAATATTCTGCTTAGAAAGCTCTATAGTATTATATAGTAACCAATACATATAACCATACCATGTGTTACAAAGGTATAGAGAGAGAGAGTGAAAATAGTGAAAGTCTACAAAAGAGCTTTTCTCTCTCTCTCTCTCTTCAGAGTATAGCAGTAGCAGCTAGCATAATATAAAACTTATATAGGATGTTGTAGCTCTCTCTCTCTGGAAGCTTCGTTATATTAAAACCGCAACCTCATTTACCCAGAATTTCCATTAAAAGGTCTCCTTCAGGCAGACAGCCAGCCAAGTCAGAGAGAGAGAGAAGAGTGGCAAAGCAAAAACATACTCAGCTTGTCTCTCTCTCTGGAAGCTTCGTTATATTAAAACCGCAACCTCATTTACCCAGAATTTCCATTAAAAGGTCTCCTTCAGGCAGACAGCCAGCCAAGTCAGAGAGAGAGAGAGAGAGAGAAGAGTGGCAAAGCAAAAACATACTCAGCTTGTATTTCCTTTTCTCTCCTTTCACTTTCTACTCTAGTCTGTATGTAATATAATATAAAATGTATGTGCTGACTAACTAGAAAATTCTGAAACTCTAAACTGACTGAACTCTTGCCAAAGCCTTTTTCTAACATTTTGTTTTTGTCTTGTATCTATGTACTAGTGAAATCAAAAAAGACTTGAAACTAAAAGTTCACAATTTTTTCTTAGGGAACTACTGGTACTTTTGCAAGTGGCGGTGGACTTAGTCTCTCTGATTTAGGAACTATGGCATGTAACAATTCAATTTCAGGAGCAGAATATTCTCCTACACCACCGTCAAATTCTTCAGGTGAAATATTTTTCTCTCCTTATAATAATACGCTTTGATGATTATAGCCTACAGCTTGTTAATTTCTAAAATAGTCCTAACAAGTGAAAGTCAAGTTAGTCCATCATCAGACGTAGATCCATTGGGTGCTGCATCAGATCGAAATGCTATACTTCATCAACCATCATCTTCCGATACTTTACAACAATCTACTCAACAACAACAACAATCACAACATGCAGAATCTCAACAACAGCAAAGATCAACGTCAAATGCAACTTCTGGCTATACTGACTTTCTTCGTGATGATCAATACGGGTCAACTACTGTTGGTAGTAGTTTTTCAAATTTCAGCAGCTTCTACTGGTGGTGGAATTAATGGTAGTTCAAATTCACAATCTTCCTCTACTACTCATCAACATCATCATTCATCATCTCATCATCAGCAAGTTGGTGGAGGAGGAACTAGCTCTTCAGGGTCAATGTCATATTTAGGCTTTCCTGCTGCAGCTGCGTCAGCATTTTTCTATTCACAATTATATCTTAATGATTTCAATGACCCTTCAACTAATCCTCATGCAGCTACTAGTAGTGCTACACATAATTTAACAAATGTAATGGCTGCTGGTAGTAGTAGCAGTGGAGGAGGAATAGTTGGTTCTAGTTCCATTGGAAGTCATCATCATCATCATCGATCTGTTACGAATAATAATAATACAACTGGTAGTGGTGTACAACTTCATCAACAGCAACAACAACAACAACAACAAATTCATCACAATTTACATGCAAGTCAACAAATGCACCAAATGGCAACTGGACAACAAAATTTAGTTGGAGTAGTACAAAGATCTAGTCAAGGTCATAATGTTGCAGCAGTAGCAGCTGCTGGAGATAATCTTTCAGTTTGGCGTCCCTACTAAAAGAGTACAGTGCAAAAAAGAGTTATCCTATACTAAAGTAGTACTATACATTAGTAATAATTGTATATAAATATTTGTTTTTTGAAAATTGTTTTATATTCTAATAAGTTGTAATGTAAAATTGTATGAAATTAAATTATACAAGTCATTATAAAAAGGGTATAGTGAAAGTTTAGTGAAAGCACGTGCTACTTGTCATCACATTTTTCTAGAAAGAACTCCCGCGTGACAAACTCAGAATGAAAAAATTGTTTCTCAAGAGAAAGAAGAGAAAAAAGAGTTCCTCTGTAGTTGAAAAGAGGGCTGAGGAAGTGAAAGAAAAATTCAGAATGTAAATAGGAAAAAGGAATTAGGGGAAAAGAAAGAAAGGGGAAAGAGAGGAAGAGAAAGAACTCATGGTGAAATTTTTCTGTATCTTTTCATCCAGTACTTTTATTTTTATCAGAGTCAGATGGCGTCTTCGTGGTAGTTTTTTAGTTTCTGGCTGTNTGAAATTTTTCTGTATCTTTTCATCCAGTACTTTTATTTTTATCAGAGTCAGATGGCGTCTTCGTGGTAGTTTTTTAGTTTCTGGCTGTATATATGTTGGTTGATATTTTATATTTTTCAAAAGAAAAACTGTAAGGGTAAGGAAGGGAAAGATTTGATGCAGTAGTGAAAGTTGAGTCTGTTGCCTCTAGATTCTCTTTGATGTCTCAAAGGCTCTTGCACGGAAGTTGTAGAAACTGAATTTCTCTCTCAACTTTTCTTCTGAGAAAGTGAAAGTCTTAAGTGAGACTTTTCTTACTGTCAATCGTTATAGAATACTCATTTTGCCCCTCTGTTGTATGTTCAGACGAAAGAGGAAAACAGAAATTACTGAAAACTTACATATCCCAACTTGGAATTACTCCGGTAACTTTTGACTCATTATCGCTTATATCTATCCAATTTAAGAAGTCAGGATAATATATGCGTCTTTCACATTTTGACAGTGAGTGTCAATACTTCTATAAATTAAACTTGTGTTATAGGATGCTTATGATAACAATTTTGTAATTTACCCATGCTCATACAGACCAATCTGTAATTGTATTTTGTCATCGAGACTTGGTATGAAAAAAGTAATCGTCGCTGAACTTGAAATCAAATACAACTATTTTGATTTGGTTTATCACGAATAATTATACTACACAAAAAATTCCAACATACAGCTAACTCGTCCATGTATTATATGAAGCTATTTCTATTTTTCTTATGAAATAAGCCACTGTATTGTGTAATTTACATACACCACTCCACTCCTTCATATGTAAATCATTCAGTTCAATTCTCTATGCATGCATACCCACACACTAACCCAACAAATCTCAATGTTTACATGTAATATGTAAATACTTTGTATTTTTTTCTTCTTCCTCGAATCAACCCAATCTCTACTATCTCTCTACATTCAACTCGAAAAAAAAGTTGGGAAGAAAAATCATGAGAGTTTTATTTCTCAGTCTCTTCGGTTAAGAACGAGTCCCCAGAGAGATAATTGCTTTTGCAATTTTTCTTGGAAAGGAGAGAGAGAAAAAACAAACTATTACTTAGAACTAAGTGTGTGTATGTATATATAAGCAAAAGAGAAAAAAAATAGGAAAGAATTATGCATTTAAATGTGTTTTATGCCCTAAGAATGTGTTCTCTCTGCTTTTCTTCTTCTACTACAATCCAAATTGTAGAATATTTATACAACTCAACCGAAACTGTAGACCAAGAAATTGTATTAAAAACAAACATGTAGCTTATAGTAGAAGAACAACAACAACATACATTACTTCACATTAGAAAATGGGGAAAGTGTTGTTAGAGAGAGAGAAGAAATAAACGGGCAAAACTCTGAAAATATTATAGAGTATATATGGAGAAAGAACACATTACAAACTGTGGTACCCAAAAGGTTGATTTTCCAAATGTCTAGATCCTTGGTTATCCTTTCGGCCACAGTCTTGATCCACATAACGCTGCGGTAGTAACCGAGAAGAGTGTGGTACATTAGGAAAACTTGAGCCAAAATGAGAGTAGTGGTTGTATATATAGAAGAGTGGTTATCCTTTCGGCCACAGTCTTGATCCACATAACGCTGCGGTAGTAACCGAGAAGAGTGTGGTACATTAGGAAAACTTGAGCCAAAATGAGAGTAGTGGTTGTATATAATAGAAGAGAGAGAGAGAAGAATAAACTTGGAAATGGGCGCAATGTGTGTTTTAGACTTACTATACTATATAGTATTATATGAAGTACCATATTACGAAAATTTTCTAGGCTTCGCAAACTAAAAGAAATTATATTACACACAGCCGTTGTTGTTTTCAACAAAACTCTCCATGTGACGACAACAGTATAGCATCAGCTTGGCTCTATGTGAAAAGAGTGTACATATAGTTATATAGTAGTAGTAGATTTGAAATGAGAATTTACAATTGGAGTCAAAATAAGGAATGCCGGGGGAAGCCAAAATTATTAAAAGTTGCTCTCAAATTGGAATCTTGTTGAAAGCTGAAAGTGAATGAATTTAATTCTCTCTCTCTTGTTGTTTTCTCGTATCTCTCTCTCTCTCTATGCATACAATTTCATACACATAGTAATACAATGCTACTGCTGGAAGCTATATAGAGATCACATCTATAGAATGAAATAAATGGATACATTCTACATGCACAATGTAATATTGGCTAGCCTTAGGTTTTAGGGTTTTCACATTAACTTATTTCACTTTAGATACAAAGTCAAGAGAGTATTATTTTACCATGTACATTTAGTTTTACAGTATTTACATTCTGGGTGCGTCCTTCTACTTAGTTCTCTCTTTCTCCTACTTTGCCTAATATTTATTTTACAAACTGGATATAAATGCATCTCAATACTATATACAGGAATGCAGAGCTAAGCGAAGAAGAGAAAGAGAGAGAGTTTAGCAAGAGTTTCTGTATCGAAACCAAATTAAATTGGAGAACTGGTATATAGAGAGTAAAACTGTAACTAAATGAAAGCTAGACTAGTAGGGAAAAGAGTCTAGGGACAACATGTCAAAGCGAATGTCCTGTCACTTACAATGATTACGTGTTGACAAGTTGGCAAGTGTCAAATTAAAAGCTAGAGTTTGTTTCTCTCTCTCTCTTTCTCAACTTTCATCATCATTTTCACCAGAGTTTCATTTTCTTAGCATGACTAAATATAAATATAATCTGAACTAGTATCGTGAATCATGATTCAACTTTATTCAATGTCCAATGAGTAGAGTAAATGAAAACCATAGATTTTTGACAAGCACAACGATAAATCAACTTTTGGAGACTAATTAAAATTTCCCTTTTGCTCCTGACACTCGTGATGGAGTTTAACGCCGTTTAACTATTAAAGTTCCACTTTGCAGCTTATTTGATTGATATTTCAGGTTACTTCCTATGTGTGTCTTGCTTACAGTCTAAAACAATAATTTTAAAAATGACTATTTAAAAAAAACATAAACATCCCCTACAAATTTATTGCGTTTTTTACTAAAGACGTGAAACTGGAGTATTATATACTATGCTTGCTTCGCATTCATGCACATCCTTTCAATTCTCAAAGTCGTCTCATCTTTCAGATTTTGGAATCCTTGTGAGTAAAGCTTCAACTTGTTCTCATGATGGGGCCACTTAGCCAAATAGCATGAATTTGAAACGAAGTGTGAAACTGGAGTATTATATACTATGCTTGCTTCGCATTCATGCACATCCTTTCAATTCTCAAAGTCGTCTCATCTTTCAGATTTTGGAATCCTTGTGAGTAAAGCTTCAACTTCTTCTTGTTCTCATGATGGGGCCACTTAGCCAAATAGCATGAATTTGAAACGAAGTATTTATTAAAACTCACATATGAGTATAGTAAGTAGAACTTGTCTATTGATATCCTTCAGATCTTTGAAATCTTTGACTGTAGTTTATGGATGCTCATGGGATGTAAAAGGGAGTAGGAAGAACCATGCTTTTGAAAATTTTCTATTCCATACTCTATGTCGACAACTCTTACTCGCAAACAATGACTATCACTACATATACATCATATCAATCTAAATATATGCAGTGTGAATTGTTATGAAGTGAATAGTCAAAGACTTTTCGTGACACAAAAGAGAGAAAACTCTCCCATAAGAAGTGAAAGAGATGAAACGACTTTCTCTGATCTTCTAATTCATCATCATCTCCGGCTTGGCAATAAAAGAGTTCGTATTTCTCCATTTCTTTTCTCTTTCTCTTGACGTTCTTTTTGAATTTTCACTTGATCTCTTTTTCTCTAAGAGAGTATTGTGCTTACTTGAGATAGAGAAGAGGAAGGAATATACCAATGAATGATATGTTTCTCACTCAGTTGACTTTTCTTTTATGTAATGCATAATATCAAATGTACTACTAACTACGAATATATTCATGATACAACATAGATTCTACAATTCCAAAAGGATCAAAATAGACATTGAGTAACTGACTATACAAAATAAGAGTTAGCTATATGCTTGTTCCTTCCTTTTTTAAAAGTCACAATGACTTTGCTCATTTTTTCTTTTCTTCTGTATTGATTTAACTAGCATTATTATTTGGTTGACGATTTTTCATGTAAACAACTTGGAAGAATCTAAAATGGAAAAATAACAAGAGAGAGAGTGTGAGAATGAGACAATTGAGTTAAATGTGTACATTTCTTTTTTTTCCTGCTCATCGTATAATCTAATGTAAAGTTGTGCTATTAACGCCTGATGTGTGTGTGACTTTCACCAGTGTTTTCATTTCACCAAAAAAGAACGATATAATACAATTGAATGCATTTTCATTGAGAGAAGATTGAACTACTTGAAGAGAGAGAGAGAGATGAGAATTGTGTGTGGCTGTTATATTTATTCTTTCCACACTTTTGTATTTTTGTAGTGTGGCTTAGCTTGATATTTGATAGTGGTGTGGTGAAGAGAGAGAAAAAAGATGCTTTCACTTCTTGTGTGTTTCTCTTATTAAAGCCATAAATTCGTTGAGGAGAAGACATAACATTTAGAAACGACTTTTCCAAATGCGGGCTCCCTCAAAAATCATTCGGTTTTTCTTCTCTGAGCCACACTTTTATTTCTCTTTTTATTGGAATCATTCTCATTCTATTTTCCAGACTGTCCACATTTTCGTTTTTCTTCACAGCTCTTTGGAACAACAATTCAGCTTTATACCACAGCCACAGCTTAGAATATATATAGAGCAATCTTCTACTAAATCCAAAAGCCAAAAGAGAATCACGATTTCACCACAGTACTGTAAAGTGTATATAGTAGATATTTTCTTTTCCATTTTCAAACTATATACTCTCTCATGTTGTTGTACTATAAAAAGAGAAAGAGATCTAGTATTATGGTAGTGTGGCGAAGCAATCTAGTCAAGATTTTAATAAAGATTTTCCCTTTTTACACTCCATTCTTTTGCTACTTTCTCTCTATATGATATGCTTTCTATTTCGTCCTATACATTGGAAACGATATAAAATATAGTGTTGGCAGCTGTCGCACTTTTATTCATTCTACTATGGAAAATGAAACCATGTAAACTTTTCTTTAATCAATATTAAACAGTCATGCATGCATTATATAGAAACACCACCAAGATATTAAGGTAACAATTAATTAACTGTAAACTTTCTTCCCAAGGTCCTTCAACTCTCTCTCTAACTAAAACTCACTTGTTATAAATGAAGAAAGTCAACAAAGTCATTATTCACTATGAATTCCTTCCTGCCAACTCAATCTGTTTCATAACATGATGATCTTCGCCTTAGCTTTACTTTATGGAAACCACAATGATATAGAGAGCTTAATTAGGCATAGCTTTTTGTCAATTATAATAACTGCAAGTGAATCTAAAATAATTGCAAATAAAGTTGTTTTAAAACTACGACATAAAATCAAACGGCGCATATGTTACACATTCCGATTTCTTTTTTTTGTCCTCGCCACTAAAGTCCACTAGATACATAACTCTCATATACTCAAAAAAAGAAAGTTTTGTTAGAAGCAAGATACATACATATATACAGACAAAACTCCAAAGAGACAAGAACGTGAGCAACAGCAAGTATCAGTTTCTCTTTGATCTCTTTTTTCTCTCTACTAGGATATGGAAGATGAGACAAGGAAGAGAAGAGAAGAGGAATCATTCTCATTTTATTTTCCAAATTGGCCAAATTGAAGTGGACCACGATCAGGCGTCCACCAAAAAAGCTGTTTTCTAACTAGATACTCTCCTTTTGTGTCACTTTTACTTTTACTCAAAAACTAACAACTGACAAGTGAGTCAAGTTGACAATAGAAACTTTGTGTATGTCTCCTTATCTTGCTTTTCTTCTAATTCTCTCAATATTCAACATGACATGACTTACTTAGCAAAATCAGTTCACATATCATAGATACATGATATATGACCTTGCATTTCATTTTTCTAGAAGTCTCCCAATTAAAAACTACAAGACCTTTATTATTTGTCCCAAAGAATAAGAATACTACTGCCAATTATTGATTCGTCTATACTATATGATTATTATTACGCTTTGTTTGAAAAGTGTTTTGTACTACTAAAAAGAGAGTTAGAAAATGAAGAGACAGAACATTCACAGCTGGAATTGAAATCATTGACATAAATCAACGGCACGTTTTCCTTTTAATCAGCACTAGTACTAGCTCTCTCTCTCTCTACTACCAAAAACTTCTCTTATAACTGCAAACTACTGATATGGTTTTCTATATATAACAGACTAAGTAAAAGGGGAGAAAGTTATATATCTAGAATGGTGATGATGATGAAAGATTCTTTTGACAAGCATAGCAGGCCGATGTCATGTCACGCCCTTACACTATGTTCTCATTCTCACTTTATATATAGTAGCTGCTAAGCACGTAGTATTTTCTCCCTCCCTACTTTTGTACTTTCTATATATATTGGGTAACTTTAACCCAATTTTTTCCTTTTTGTGACTCTCTCTCTTCTCATTTCATCTCATCTCTCTATGTTCTTATAAAGAAAAGTTATGTAGGAGTGGTACTGGTGTGTAGAGATGGTATTAGTCAAAGCATCACCTCAAAGGAAAGGTTAATTAATAGACAGCATGTTCTGTTGTTAGTGAAAAACGACGTAGGCTTTTATTATTTATTATCACTACCAGTGCAGCGGATTTGGAAGCTTTCTTCATGACAGATATTTTTTTTATTTTGTGATACTTGAATGCCACTAAGTTTTTTCTTGGAAAATATGTATATTCATATTGCATTCTGTAGTTACATATGTCACATGTAGGTTACTTATTATTGACGAAATTGAAAGCTAAAAAGTTTTTGGCGTAAGGATAATAAAATAAATGAAAGTTAGAACTACACTAAAAGAGTATTTTCTAGTACAAGAAACTATATTACAAAATCCAATGAGTTGAAAACAGAAGACGAAGAGAGCATTCATTACACACAAAGAGTTGCATGTTGCTTTCTCTACTATGTATTTACTACTAGAGACTGAACTTCTGTTCATTTCAGCTCTCTAATTATTTTCCTGCTCTCTCTCTCTCCTTTCTCCTGTAGTGCGTAGGACAACTCAATTATCTTCACACTATCAATCAAAATTCCAACTCTACGGTGTGACTCGAAATAGTGAATGAGTCTTTAGCTTTTAGACACATTTTGGTATATAAAGTCAAAGTTGTTCACACCCTCTGATTTTCATTTTCACTTTGATAATATAAGTATATATACATATACTCTTTGATTTTGACATCACTTTAAATTTCATGGTATCATATAAACATATAGGCTTAATAATATATCATCGATAGCAATACAATAAAAAATAGTGTTACCAACTGATTGGATTCTATATAGGCTTTTTCTGTGTTTGGTTAGCTTCTGTTGGCAAAAGTTTGTTCATTAGCTAAAGTTGAGAATGTATGTATGTATATAATATGTACATAACTAGTGAAGAGCTAAAACAAGAGATTTTAGTAGCTCATCATCACACCTGGATAGTTGCTCATTTGCCAAATTTGAGAAAGTCTGTTAATTGGCATTTATGCCAGAGTGAGCGTAAACTTTGATTTTGTTCATTGTATATATACATTGAAATAATAATACATATATTGCAGTGATATAAATTATCAGAGCGGATGTTGCTGCCGACTGACTTGACTTCATGTGGATTTTAATTTACTACGTATTATCTACAACACATCTCACAGAAGAAGATTTCAGGTTCTCTCAAACTGATAAAAACGAAAGGCACTAAATGTAAATAATTGATTTTGATTATTTCATTTCATTGTAGATTTAGATTGTGTGTTATTGTTGCTTCCTTCCGTCGCTCAAATTCCAATGGGAATTTTCTAGAAAAGACTCCTTCTTCAATTCAATCTGAACTTTTGACATTTCTCCAAACAAATGTAAACACTAGGCAATATTGACAATATACAATAACGTAAAGAAAATGTACTACAAGTAGACAAAAGTTGAGAGTTGGAATATACAAAGATTTCAATCAACCAAAGTCAAGTTTAAGAAAAGAGGAAAAGTTGATTTAGAAAGTGTCAAGAGTCATTCAAAATGTTTTCAATTCTCAATTGGACCAACAACTTGCACGCAAAGTGTTGTGGATACAAAAAAGTTTATTTTAAAAGTTTTTTAGAGTTTCAAAATTGAAATGATCTTTCTGATTTGTCCATACACCAATACCTAAAAATTAAGTTTTATTTTTGTTCGGACTTAACAAATTAATACTCATCGGCACTTTAATATACAAGTAAAAATAATCCAAATAATAAGCCCATAGTCTTCTGCTCTAGTAAGAATCTGAAGATAAAATAGTACATATAAGGGAAGAGCTGCAGTCATGTATTAGTGATGTGTTTGTGTAGGAAGCAAATCACGTTAAAGTATATATGGTAGTATAGCAGAAGAGAAACTCGAATTAGAGTGAGAGTCATATTTCACCGAGAAAGTCAGTCGAGTCTCGTCCGTTGGCATTTGATACATTAGACATCAACAGGAATGAAGGAAAGTTGGAAAGAGAAAGAGAGATGGGAATGAGATAGATATATTATATGGTAGGCCAATATTGTAGCTTTTCTCTAGTCCTTTACTTTGGTCTAGTAGAGTATCACCACCACCAACTATTCTATTCCATACCAAACTATGGCGAACCGACGTGTGTTTCCATTATATGTTGAGTAGAGTAGAGATATGCATATCTACTCATATAATATGAATTCTATATGTTTGCTTACTAGTGAGACTATATACATCATAGTATAGTATACAAGTCAAGCTGTTCCAAATTTACTTAAATATCATCTTGTCATTCCTCCTTTTTACATTTTTATACAGGAATTTCGTGTCGTGTGTTAGTGACAGGAAATTTGTCTTGGGCTTTGTGACCATCTTCTTCTTCTTCTACGTTGGCCAAAAAGAAATGTCAAACGAACATTAAGAGCACACATGTTAAACTCTTTTCTAGATGTCCTTTTATATAAATTGTGTAAAAGTCAATGGCCTTTACTGTTACTAGATATATAATCTGGCATATATACCGGTATTTTTGCTACATTTTATTTATTCTATATAAAAATAAGACACTCATACTATAGATTCAACAGAGATATGTTTCAGATCAGAGAATTTGGCCGGAAATAAACACTTTTGCGACTTACACATGGCTAAACTTTTTGAATAGAGTAAATATTCATTTATGTCTGGTTGTCTTGTGTTTAGCCCAACACTTGAGCACTCTGTGACTAATTGAAAAAGAGTTGAGATTACAACTACTATGCTTCTTCTCTCTGCGTTGTCTCATTTGTTTCGCTGTTTCTGTAAATTCTACAATATATATCTAAAAAATATTATCGCACACTTTGTACATAATTTATAATGCAAAAAATAAAGTACATTACCCTTACTCCTTCACTTATACATATACACATATATTTAATCTGTTTGTTATTTCTCATGAGATGAATTATCGTCAAGGTGGACTGACTCCTTTACTATTTGCTTTGGTTTCATCTCTTCCTCCCAAAAATTTATTTCGACTAGGCCACTGAACTTTTTTGGTGACATTTGTGGCCTTAAGAATATCTTTCTACTCTTGGCCACTATTTTGGTTAGTTTCTACACAATACCAAATAAAAGAAAATAGCAAAATAAACTTTCCAGCATTTTCACTCAGCGCTTTACTCCTACTATTCTATTACATTATAGCATAGGAGATGAGAGAAAAGAAGGGTGTGCGGACTATCACATATGTGTAAGGTATAGATATTCCCTTGATAGTCACTTGTGTCAGATCACATCAGGTTTTCATCAGTAGTTTAGGAATTGAGTAGTCAACTAAATGCGACCATGCAAGCATCATCTTCTCTTCTCTGTCGTAGTCTAGAACATTTGGCTTCCGGTGAATTAAAGTAAGCTCTGTAAATATTTACAACATGAGAAAAGAAATTTTTCATCAATTTAGTGCCTGAAGGTAAAACGACATTATGGATTTCGTATCTAATCTCATGTTATTTAGTTCTTAAAATCGGCCAAAAATATTAAACGACGTTGCACTTACCCTACAATAATTTTAAAATCAACATATTTATCATTACAAACAGAAGTTGACGAACCATTACTTTCCCATTTCAAGTGACTGCTTTACTTCATTTCAAATTTGTATTTGAATTTGTTTCCTGTCTCTTCTATGTACTCCACATGTCTTACTGTATCTCAATAGGAAGTGACAGAATGCTTATATGGAGACGTAGGATAAAGCAATTGGAGTGTGAGTAAGCAACTCAACAGTAAGTACATATCTCTCTTAGAGATTCTCTAAAGATAACATAAAGATGAGCAAAAAGGAATTGAAAGAACGTTGAAATATTTTGAGTAGGTTTTTGGCTATATAATATCATCATCACAATATGTATTTACTCTATGAGAGAAGAAAGATTCTATATGTATATATACATTCAATTGGAGCGTGTAAAAGGAACTTTAGCCATGACAAGACTTTGCTTTACATTGAATCTAAAATTCCCCTGATGTTGTACTTCTCTTCTTCTTCTTCTCTCTAACCTTCATCCTTCATGTAAGTTTTACTTCACTGACTTGCCCTGCTGTTTTATATAGAACAAAATATACAAGAGAAAGAAGAGTGGAAAACTTGGTTCTTAGTAATATTCCTTGTATATCTAGTATATTCTCTCTAACCTTCATCCTTCATGTAAGTTTTACTTCACTGACTTGCCCTGCTGTTTTATATAGAACAAAATATACAAGAGAAAGAAGAGTGGAAAACTTGGTTCTTAGTAATATTCTTTGTATATGTAGTATATGTACACAATATATAAACTTTCCCTTCCTTCCTTATAGCCTTTAATTTCGATCTTTGTTAATTACTTTGTGTTTGCTAATGAGCTGCTACTGCTTTTCTCTCTCTCTCTTTTTGATGTGTGTACTTTGCAATTCTCTCTTTTCCCTACTCTCAACACTACTTACTATGCAGATGCTTATTATACAGCCCTTGATGGAATTAAAGTCTCTGTAGTATTATATCTTATGTACTCACCATCATCACCACTATAACTATAATCATCTTTGTACTAAAATAATAAAAAGCTTACGACATAAAAAGTACATCTATGTTGATCTCTTGCTCTGTTAGCTGCCAACCTTGTCTTTCTCACTAAGTGAAATTGTCTTTAGACAAAAGAAGAAGAGAAGGAATTAAAAACAGAGACTGACAAGGGACGGTTGAAATTATAGATGCATGAAAGCGGATTAGTCCTGAGAGATTGGAAAGACAAGAGACATATAAGATGAAGGCTACTACTCTAATACTAAATGTCTTAACTAAAAGACGTGAGAGCTTTCCTTGACGGGTTTAACTTCTTTGCCCTTTATCGTGGCTCGACACAGAAAAGCCCACGAAGCTAACCGAGGAGGAGAGGAGAACGTAAAACTTGATGGACTTTCGAAGAAAATTGTTTGGAGAAGACCATATATGTTGTGTCTTCGACATATATGCTAATTCCTTTATTCTTTGTTTCCCTCTTAGCACTTTCTCTCCTTTTCCCTTCAACTAAGACTCTCTCTCTCCTACTAATGCTCTTTGTTTCATTAATTATTATTTTCATTAAAGTTCATTATCTAGACTTTGATAGACTTTCCACTTTGCTCTTCTTTCTCCTTGAAAACTCTAAACACACACATCCTCATAGTCTCTTTTCTCTCTAACTCAGCTCATATTATCCTTTCTACATTCTACTTCTAAAGTTTCTCTCTATATATATTTTCTAGTGTAATACAACACAACAGGATTTTACAACAAGCTCTCTCTCTCTCTTGACTCTTCTCTATATAACTAACATATCTCAACTCAACATTTTCAACAGATAGCTTAGGAGCTCTAACTTCATAAATTGTTCTCACTGTCAGTATTGCACACACATTATAAAATAAAGGCAAAGAGTGAGCGATTGAATTATACTAGCAGAGGGAGAATAGGAGAGTAACATATCTGAACATTTTACCTAAATCTTGTATTACTTCCACTATGCTATACACTTCAAAAACAACAAGTCTATATAGTACAATATTCAAAGCACTTTTAGAAGCAATGTAATGTACATTATATTTAGTGTATGAGTGGAAAACTATATATAAAGGCTTAGACTAAAACTCTTTCTCTCTCATCACATGCATATTCAAAGAATTTCTCCAAGTAGCTTTTTAGTAGGTTCATAACATTATGTATATAAAAGCCGGATTAAACTCTCTTCTTCCTGAGTTGAGCTACTCATATATGTGTATATATAAGTTGTTGAGGATTCGTAAAATTCCACTACTGAATTATTTGTTGGTTTTATGTATATCTACTTTAGTCATAAGCTCAAATTTATTGAAATGATGGGCTCACTTCAAAATCGTAGCTAATCTCTGATATCAAAACGGAGATAGAATAAAGAACAAAGTTTATCTTGGAAATTTGAGTTGACAAATCGGAAACGATTTAGTAAAATAGTTCACATACTGCACTTGATAGAAAACATATATCATGGTGTGAAAAGACAATTTGTTTTTACAAGTTCAATATCTGATGTCTCGACTATAACTACAGAAAAAAAATATTGAGATAGAAAGAGTAGAGAGCTCCCCTGTCAAAAGTGAAATTGGAAACGAAGGAAAAAATTTGTTCTCTCTTACTTTCTTTTTCAGCTAGGAATGCATATAAAATTTTTTGGAATAAATTGAGATGTCAAGTCTAGCGTGTAATTGCCTGTTGCATTGAATATGTAATTCATACTACGTGAGTTGTGTTGTAGTTGAGCTAAATGTTTAAGGAGAAGAGTATGAGGTCAAAATTGGAAAAAGGAAAACAAGATATAAATCACAATCACAGCCTAATATTTCCTACAAGAAGCGAGACAGGTAGCAACAGTTCATATATGTGTACACTTCATATTTACGAGACTTGAATCAACAGTGTTAGAAAGAGAGAGGAAATGTTCTGTTGGATCAATTTTTGTCCTTCAGCATAGTCTCATTATAAGTTTAGTGTACAATGAAATATAATAAAAGTAGTCAACCGCACAGACACGCTGTAGGTGTTCACTTCATTTCAAAAGGTCCAGAAGGAAAAGAACAATTACAATTTTATTTTAGAATAGCTTGTTTTGACCGCCGAGACGAATTGTGACGAAGGTTTTTGCGTCTCTGACTCTCCTTCTTCTCTGCTCTACAGTCATAAACCTGTCACTTTTGAAAAAGTCTCCTCAACAACTCTCTAATATAAATGAAATGAATCTCTCTCTTCTCTAAGATCATAAACAATTTGGTCCAAAAAATATGAACCTTTTTCCTACTCTACATCCAGTGGTGGTGGTCTACAACTCATTTTGTATATTTTCTTTTCTACTTGATATATTCCTTACTCTGGTCTACTTACAATTACAACATGACATACACAAGACTTGAAGAAACATGAAGCAGGAGTATTTTGAGCCAATTTTGTTGTTTTCTCATCCAAACGACACATAGTTAATGGCAAAAGAGAAGAGAAGCCACTTAATGCTTGTCTTCTTCCTTCTCTCTCTGTTTCCCCTAATGTAAATTGGAGTTTAGCATCACTAACTCTCATCTCGTAACTCGTGTATGTAGAGTAGTAGAGAGAGTGTTGCTTAGAGAAGTTGTTGGATGTTGTTGCATTTTCCAGTAAATGGGAATTGGAGGTGAAAAATGCTGCTAGGAGTGCTTCATTGACGTGTAAATAAGTGAGCATAAGCACAATGTCAGAGGAGACATATAGAGGCTAATCAACTAGCGGAAAAAGGGGAATATATAGATATTTCTTAGAAGAAGAAAAGTGAGTAGGAAAAAAGAACTTAGTTAGCTTAGCTTGTTTAGATGTATAGAAAGCAAGAGTTAATGAGCAGAGAATGAATGAGTAGCTCATATATACATATGTATATATAGTATAACACAACAGTTAAAAGAGTTTACATCCTAACTGAAATTCAACACGACATGACACACTAGAGTAAACTATAGTATATGCTTTGCTTTTTCTTATGTTGTGTTAGAGATCTATCAATGCTTCCTTCCGATCTTTTTTCTTCTCCCTTCACTTTCTATAAAGCACCAAATTATTTCTACTCCCTTTCTCTCTCTCAACTCTCATGAAGATCCAATGATGAAACCAATAAATCAGAGAGTAAATTCCCTTTTTGCTTTATGAGTTTGATGAAGGCTAAAGAAAAGAAGGAGAAAAAATGCCAAGTATGGTTAAAACAAGTCAAGTTTAAGTGGGGCACTCTGAGATTTTATTATTATTTCACATTTATGTAATATACTGAACACTTATACTTATAACTATAAGATTATATATAATTTAAGCTACAAAACTAAGAAAATCAATAAGGTCTCCAAACTCCACTTTTCCCTTCATTCAACACTTTTGGTTTCTTTGAAGGTGGAGGTGAGCCATTATTATTATTAGTGTCATCTGAATTTGTTGTTGTCGTCATTGTAGTAGAAGAAGATTGATGATGACAAATGAATATCTCTTCGAATGATTGGAAATGGTGGTGATTTCTTAATAGCAGTTGATAAAAGTGTATGAGATGGCGGTGGTGATGAAGAAGATGTCTCAAGTAAAACTTCTATCGTTTTATGATGCGAAGATGATGATGATCTCTCTTTACTATGATGACGTTCCCTTCGATGATAATGATTATCATTTTCTTTAATTAAACTATGCTTCTTATTACTACGATGCTGTTGTTCACCACTAATACTTAGATTACTAGTCGAGCTACAATTACTACTTGGACTACTATTATGATTGTTATTATTATTATTATTGTTACTTATTGTTGGACTTGCGCTATTAGAGCGAGTTGGACTAGGACTTTTACTATTGTTAGAAGGACTATGAAGAATTTTAGGACTGATTTCTTGTTGAGAATGCTGTTGTTGAATTTTATCAAAAACTAAAGCTTGTTGTTGTTGCTGTTGTTGTAATTGGTGATGATGTTGAAGTTTGGTCATGACATTATGAATTTCTGATGTCATCCTAAGCATTACTACAAAGATGACTGTACAGTAAAGGATGTGGTAGTAGTGGTGGACCAAGATAAGACGACGGATGTGGAAGTGGTTGTTGATTTGGACTCGTGGGACCAGATGAAGAAGAAGCATTATTATTATTATTATTTCTACCTGCTGCTGGTGACAAATTATTTGGTTGACTGAGACCATTTGTAGCTAAATTCATTAGTCCTGAGAAACTTGGAGCCCATATGGAAGGATGTTTACTAAGATCAAATGTCAAATCACTAAATATTCCACCACCAGAATTATTATTATTTCCTCCTCCTCCTCCACTAGGACGAAATGCTCCTCCACTTGATGGTAGTGTTGGACTACTCAAATCAGATGATGAAGGACTTTTGACTGGTGGTGATATTGAGTTTCTATTTGTAGTACTGCTATTATTATTATTGTTATTATTACGTTTTGAAGAATGATGATGAGTAGTATGATAATGGTGTTGATGATGATGATGATTTAAATGTGAGTGGGACGCAGTATTTGAAGTGTTGGTGGTAGTAGTTGATGAGGAAATACTACTATCTGTAATTGAATTACCAGGACTGTTTAGATTATGTGAAGGTGGTAAAGTAGCGTTGTTACTAGTGGCAGGTGTTGATGAATGCGATGTTGGTGGAAGTGGTGGTAATTGTTGATGTGCGGCTAATGACTGAAGGTAGTAGTTACCATTTGATGGTAGATTTCTTAAGGTCAAGGGCCAATCATGAGGACTCAAACCTGCAAAAATATTTTAGAGAATAAAGTGTATATAAGCAAAAATAAAATCTAATTTTCCATTCCAGTTGATTCACACAATATATCCTTTTGGACATTTAGCTACGCTATGCTTTTGACAAGTTTACTTTTCTCTGTTGGTACAAAATATAAATGCACCCCTTTGAGTTCTCTGACAAAACAACCTTTTTCCTTTTCTTATAATAATAATAATAAAAAACCTACTACTTTGACAATTTTTTCCTCTTTCCGTATTAAACCATGAAGTGGTAATGATCTGTCACGGTTTTTGGACATAAATCTTGTGACTCTTTATATTTTTTAAGCTTATCATCTTTACATGAAAAAGTAAGAGAGAGAGAAATTTGAAATTCATTTAGAGCAAAAGTTTAACAGAGCTTTGTAATAATAAGGGCATTATTAAGAAGAGAAAAGCTTTTGTTGATGACATTTCTACTAAAAGTAGAACTTTAAGAAGAAGAAGATTTTTATGGCTTTTCTCATCTATATGGTTGGATATTGGTAATAAATTTGTGTGAAATGGATTACTACTTTATTATTATAAGACTTTTGTATAGAGCAGAGGAGTAGAAAGAGTGAGTGAAAATGTCATTTATAAATGTTTTGAGAAAGTAATGATGCGACAAATGAGTAAAATGTCACTTGACTTGCTGCTTACCTAGAGGTAGTTTAAATGACTCGTGAGCTCTTAGAGGGTCGAGAGCACCACCAAGACCAAAATTTGGAGGTAGCAACGGACGAGGACCAAAAGGTAATCCAAATGGCCCAGAATGACCTGCCAAATAGTCTGGAGTTAAGTCCATCAATAATAATTATACAAAAGTGTAAACATCTTTTTTATCGTACAGTTATAATATAGAAGCTCTATACACCTATATATAAATGACATTATATGGTTATGTAATTAATTTGTGGTTCACTTACGTGTTTTTGAACGTGGTTCTCTTGGGCCATCCACAGTTACTTTGATGGCTTTATTATATGTGGTCACCATTGGAGGATTTGTACCCAATGTGATGTGTCAATGTGAAACTCTTCCCTGTATATAGAGAGATCAAAAAGTTTTTCATAATGTAATTTCTACGAGTTACATACTTTTCACTACAAATCAATAGGATAAATTGATGTCACTGCATAGACCTGCTATAGGCTATATAGTCACAGCCACAAAGCCTTTTGTTTTGGTTATTTTGGTTGACCATATATGCATAGAGCTGTAGTACATGAGAGAAAGATGCTCGTAGAAAAATGAGACTCTAGGTTGTTACATGTAAAACTCTGATTGTTACAAATTAATTAAATTGAATTCTACAACTAATAAGACTTCTCACATGTATCAATATCAAGCACTGGCTTGCATATCATGTTATGCAATAATGCAGTTCTAAAGGACCTTATATATTATGCTTGCATGCAATATATATCTGCATAAAGCTTATATCAAAAGATAGGCACATAAATTTTATCAGAAAATTAAACTTCAAAAATTGATCTCTCAAAGTGATGACCCAACTTTTAATATAAACTTAATTACATTTACTTAAACTAAATAAAAATGAGTTTCGTTTACACTTGCCCCTGCCACTGCGACCGACAAAACGCAGATCATTGAATTTGGCTATAGAATTTTTCATAATGGCTGTAGCATTTCTAAGCTCTCCACAAAAATTGTCATCATTTCCTGCTCGCACTGTGACTAGTGTACCATCTAAGACGTCACCCAATGAAATTACCTGCAAAAAAACCAATAAATATATATCATTATAAAGATGCTAGTACCAATACAAATTTCTCTTTTGAAGTACTGTATTTACCCTGAAAGCAACCGGAAGTGTTTTGTTTGACCTCCAATGATTAGGAAGAATAGTACAAATAATATTTGGACTTCCAGTTCTCACAAGCTCTCCTCCAGGAGCTTCTGTTATCATTTCATTGAGCAACCGTTCTGTCATCAACTATATACAATATATATAAAAAATACACACAATCATCATCATGCTATCGATCAATACTGGGGCAAAGTGAAATTCGATATATATAAATACGCTTCAATGAAAACAATATTTTTCTCTCTTTCTCCCTCGTTGCTACTTGAATAAAAATAATAATGTGTATTAT